>PVJS01051678.1:0-5000 GCA_004027185.1 Glis glis
GAGAGAGAGAGAGAGAGAGAGAGAGAGAGAGAGAGAAAGCTGAGGCTGGCCGCGAACCCGTTTCCTCCGGTCTCCGCCTCCCAAAGTACTGGGATTACAAGCGTGCGCCACCATGCCCGGCTTGGTTATTATAATTTGATTAGGACTTTTTCTGCTGTTGTTTTTCTAAAACACTTTTATTTCTGGGACAAGACCAGATATTCTTAAGACCCTTAGTAAACATTTTTGATAATACTCTAAACGGTGCAAGAACTGTTGTACACAATACTGATTTTGATTTGGTCTCTGTTCAATAAGTTTTCAGTGCGCTGCAAACCAACATTCTGAGAACAATTGAAAGGTTGTAGATATTTTTAAAGATAAGTGAAAACATGTCAGGGAAAACCGACTCTCAATTTGGGCTCTTACATAAAAATTTAAAAGTGAGCCTTAAAAACTTGGATGATTACTAGTTAAAAGTAAGCATTGCTAGATTCTGTAGAAAGAGTTACAGGTCGTGGACATTATAAGAATTTTAAACTTCTTTAAACAGAAGACTTGTACCTAAAGTCAAATTTCATTTTAGCTGCCAGATAATAATGCAATAGATGAAATGTTGAAAAAAAGGGTATTAAGTAAGCATCTACCTTCCCACAGATAAGCTCTGCAGGACACATATAGAACATTCCAGAGAGACGACAAGCCGTTCTGGAATGTCCCTTCATAGCACCCAGTATTGCATTCTAGGATTTAAGAAATATCTCCGCAAGAAAAGTTTACTCACAGCCAACCTCTGATCACTTGAATCACAACTTAAGCTAATGTTCTTTCATTTTTAGTTCAGCTGACATGGAAACATGTCTAACCAACATTCCCTCTTCCAGTATTTCAAATGCATGAACAAAGTATTCTTGCTGCCAGTTCTTTCCCCCCATCCCTAATACCCCCACCGCTCTTTTATCTTTAGAGCTTGGCATGCTCAGGTGTGTGTGTGTGGTGGGGGAGTATAGAACAGAACCTGTACCACTGTAACTGTTTTGAGTCTATAGTTCTCTGGCAGGAAGTACAGATGTCCCCACAGCTGCTGGGCCTGTGCTGCAGACCCCAGTGGAAGTCCGAGCCAAGAGATAGACTGTACTTTACATCCCCCGTGCTTGTTCCTGCTCACACATACCTAGGGCGAATGCTAATTTGTAAATTAGGCACAGTAGGAGATGAAGAGCATTCATGAATCAATAAAACGATCACAACAATATGCTACAATAAAAGTTATTTGAAACTTCTACATTGTTTATTTCTGGAATTTTCCCATTTAATATTTTCAAACTGTGATTGACTGTGGGTGACTGACGCCTTGGACAGTTGTACTGCTGTCACCAGCGCCCAGCTCCGTTACGGTCTCATCTCTCCCAGCTGAAACACTATTCCTTGAACACCAACTCTTCATCCCTCTTTCCCACCCCAGCAACCACGAGCCTGCTTTCTGTCACTCTGAATGTGAATGGAGTAAGTACTTCAGATAAATGGACTCACATCATATATGTCCTTTTAAGTCTGTCCTTTTGCACCTGTCTTAATGTCCATCCATTTTGTGGCATGCACCAGAATTTCCCTTTCTAAGGCTGAATAATATTCCATTGCGTGATGACATTACATTTTGTTTAGCCATCCATCCATCCATCAGTGACCACTTGGGTTGCTTTTTTGTTTGGCTCTTGTAAATAATACCACTATGACCATTGGTGTACATGCATCTGGTTTAACTCCTGCTTTCAATTCTTTTAAGTATATACTCAGAAGTAGAGTTGCTGGCTCCTGTAGCAATAGATGTTAACCACCGTGCCCAACCACTTTTATGTTCTGAATGCTAGGCAACAACCCTTCCACCTACATACCTCAAATGCACTTGGAACCCAAATAATTACCTCTGCACAAACACCATCCTGTATGCAGTTATGCATACAGGTAAGTATCCTTTAGATAAAAATGTCCTTCCTCTGAAGTACTACCAAGGATTTGTATGTGAATTTTCACAGAATCCTTAGGAGGAACCATACTGGGTGCTAGAATAGGCTTAAAACTTCTTTATTGTGAAATAGGTGATTGTTGCTTCCAAAATCTGACTTATGAATTCACTAAGGCTTAATTGACATGGAAGTTATCATTAGTTTTCAGGAGCCTGGTATCCATCCCCAGGGGAAAGCTAAGAGATAAATCTCCCAATGCCTAGGGTAACAATGCTGGGGGCGAAAGGTTACCAGGCTCTAGTGCAGCCATCGTGCCCTGCATTGTCCCTCGACCAACCATGGAGATTTAGAGTCTGACACCACCATGATTATTCAGGCTAGGTAGATGATATAAATCTTCTTTTGACCTAAATATGATTGAATTGAAATCTATTTAACATGCAACTCTTGTTTGGAAGAAATGCTAAGGTTTTTTTATTCCATGGCCAGCCTCTTCATGAACTTAAGGGGCAAAATTCTCAAAACAGGGAAGTCTTCTAGAGACGACTACATATTTGATGTGTTTGACATTGTATGTGTGTGTGTGTGTGTGTGTGTGTGTGTGTGTGTGTGCGCGCGCGCACATTGCTACAAAAGTTACGGTAGAACTTAAAGATTAAAATGCACTTTGTTATATCTTAATTTTATTATTTTACAGTTAATAAATTTGAAGTGAACTGTCTTATAAAGCTTTTCTATAACTTGGTGGGAGATGTGGTAGAGCGACCAGGTGTGGTCATTGGACTAGATCGTAATGCGTTTCGGAACATCCTGCACATGACATTTGGAATGACAGATGACATGATTATGGACAGAGGTAAGGTACAATATTTAAATCAGCCAAAGCCAGTCATAACTGGAAAAAAAGTTTGTAATTTGGTCATAATCTTGGTAGGACTTGAACATTCTACATTCCAAATTTTACTTGAATATAGACATTTAATTTTCCAGATATGGTAGAGAAGGAAGGAATATTCTATTTTACATATTTCAAAAGAAGAGGAAGGTTGAGTAATTAGGTTTTCTTTACTTCATATCAAAATCAGCCCCCAACATTTCTATTTTTGCTTATTAAACATAATAAATAGAATAATTTTTAAAAGACATTTAGCCAGGTACAGTGGCACACACCTGTAATCCCAGTACTTGGGAGGCTGAGATGGGAGGATCACAGGTTTGAGGCCAGCCTCAGAAACTTAGGCCCTCAGCAACTTACCAAGACCCTACTTCAAAATAAAAACAAAAAAGAGCTGAGGGTATAGCTCAGAGTTAGAATGCCCCTGGTTTAATTCCTATTACTACTACTACTACTACTAATAATAATAATAATAATAATACATTTAAATTTACTTATATCCTATAAAATAGCTTAGTAAAAATTAAAATATGATCCTATCATGTACTAATATTGCTTGTCTTGAGTAGCAAAACCAAAGTATTATATGTTTTATATTAATAAATTTAACATATCCAATATAATTAACATATTTAATATGCCAAAATATTATAATACTTTAAGGATTCATATATTTAGATATTCAGAATATTCTTTGTCTCACAAAATATGGAGAGGACATTTGAACGTGCCATTAAGACCATTCGGATATGACGATGTCCCTCCTTTGTCAAACTAGAGCGCTGGGCTTTGAAACCGTGAAGGTTTCTCTGAATTTTACAAGTGGGATAGAATTCTACACAGACACAAAGAATGAAAAATTATGTCATCTGCAGAAAAATGGAT
Organism: Glis glis; assembly: GCA_004027185.1. Lineage (NCBI taxonomy): Eukaryota > Metazoa > Chordata > Mammalia > Rodentia > Gliridae > Glis > Glis glis. The sequence continues at coordinate 3,727 of PVJS01051678.1, forward strand.
GGAACTAGACAATATCACACTAAGTGAGATTCGCCAGTCTCAGAAGTCAAGGGTGGAATGTTTTCTTTCAAATGTGGAAGCTAGAGAGAAAAAAACAGGAAACAAAAGGGACTTCAGAAAACTGGAGAGACCAGTACAAGTGGGAGGGGACTGGAGGAAGGAGGTGGGAGTGGATAAAGGGGAACTGGTGAGGGAAAGAGTTAAAATAACGCTCTGTCCACATATAAAGGTGTCACTAGCAAACTCATGAATATGTATGGAGGAAGGGAGTGGGGTGGGATGTGGAGGGAAACACACAAGAGCTGTGTGCGTGCGTGTTTGTATCACTTCGAACCTTATTGTGATGTATAATTGCAATGCACCAACAAAAGTATTTTTAAAAACAGATCTGGATCTGTAGAAAAGATAGAGATAAAAGGAAGTTGGTTGTAGAATTGTTTACAATAAGGAAAACTACACATCCAGGAAAGGGGAATTTGTTTGTTTGGTTTGGTTGCATTTTGTTTGTTGCAGTACTGGGAATTGAACCCAGGGGTGTTTTACCTCTGAGTTACACCCCAGCCCTATTTTTATTTTGAAACCTGGTCTCGGTAAATTGCTGAGGGTCTCACTAAGTTGCTGAGGCTGGCCCCAAAACCTGTAATCCTCCCTCTCAGCCTCCCAAGTACTGGGATTACAGGCCTGTGCCACCACACTTAGCTGGGAATTGGTTTTTAAAAAAGCAAATAATGCTAAAGTAAATGTATTATTGAGAATTAAAATGCAGGACAGCTATTATATTGTATCTCTCTCTCTCTCTCTCTCTGTAGTATTTCGGGGCTTTGATAAAGACAATGATGGCTGTGTAAATGTAACAGAGTGGATTAATGGATTATCAGTGTTTCTCCGAGGATCCTTAGAAGAAAAAATGAAATGTAAGATTGCGGGTTTTCCTGTTGGTTTGTACCTTCTGATTAGCATAGCTAAAGCATTTGCGTCCCTCACTCCTTTGACCTGCCACTAAAATGGGTTAGCTGTTTTGTATCCTCATTAACTTATTTTATGTAGTGAATTCAAGTCAATAAGGCAAAAGTAAATTACTAAAAAGGGAACCAGCCATTCTGAGGAGTGATTCACGCCAAGGTTAGTCGCAGAGCCGGTACTACCGCTCTACGTGCGCACGTGGGTCTCTGTGCTAAGGCCTCACAGGACTTGAACCATCAAACCAGAGAACACTGAGCCAAGCGTCTTGACTCTCCACTGTGGATGAATTCTGGTGAACTCTGTGTGTATGT
>PVJS01051678.1:10000-13887 GCA_004027185.1 Glis glis
CTCAACCGCCTCAGCAGCTCACAAGCATCTGAGGGCACAGTTGTAGCCACACACGTCTTTCTGCCGCTGCAGCAGCGGGTCTTCTGCCTGACGGGCTATCCAAAGAAGCTGCGCCTCGGCTTGAAGAGTGCGAACACCCCAACGTAAATGCACCCCTCGGTGAGCCGAGGAGAGAGACAGAGGAACTTGCTCTCTGCTCCTTAGGCTCAGTGGACAATGCATGGACAGGACTTTGTTAATCTTTGGTAGTGTTTTAGCCTGCTTTTTGGTCACGGTGACCAAAATTCCTGACAAGAGCAACTTAGAGGAGGAAAGGTTTATTTGGCTCACTGTTTCTGAGGTACAGCCGGGTCCAAGACAAAACATTATGCAGCAGGGAGTGGTGAAGGAAAGCTGGCTGCTGTCATGGCAGTGTAGGAGGAAACACACAGAAAGAGAGAGAGAGAGGGAGAGACCTCAAGGTCACACATCCCCTGACCCACCTCCTCTAGCCACACCCTATCTGGCTAGTTACCGTCCACCAAATCCATCCAGATTATTAACCCATCAACGGATGAATTCACTGCTAAGGTCAGAGCCCTCAGGATTCAATGATTTCACCTCTACACATTTTTGTTTTGTTTTGTTTGCGGTACCGGGGATTGAACGCAGGGGTGTTCTACCTCTGCGCTACACCCCCAGCCCTATTTTTTATACTTTATTTTGAAACCGGGTCTCACGAAGTTGTGGAGGGCCTCACTAAGTAAAGAGAGAGAGAGAGAGAGACAGGGAGAGAGAGAGAGAGAGCTGAGGCTGGCCGCGAACCCAGATCCTCCGGTCTCCACCTCCCAAAGTACTGGGATTACAAGCGTGCGCCACCACGCCCGGCCCCTCTACACATTTTTGCCTTGCCAATACATGCGCTTTCCCAGGGGATACTCCATGTTCAAACCCTAACAGGAGCCATTCCAGACCCTGTCCCTGCGTTGCAACCAGATACCAAAGACTCACTGTGCTCTGGCCCCCAGGGCCTCTGCACCCCAACCCTCCTGTGGACCTTGCGGCCACCTAGGTACACTGCAGTACCCCGTCCTGTCTCTGTCTGGACTCCCCCTCCGGACCCCTTGTCAGGGACTGCATTGTACTGTGTCCTCAGTGTGCCCACCAGCCGTGAGCTCCTGGGGACAGGCCTTTCTCCTCCCTGCGTCCGCCTCTCCAGCAGGTGCTGTGGGCATCCTGTGAAGGTTGAGGAGACAGGGCCTAGTTAGCTTTGAGTGAACTGCTTTCCACCTCTTTACTAAACTCAGGTAAGCTGCTGAGGGAAAGGTCACGTGACAGTGGCTCCTTATGTGCATAAACATTTAGATAGCAAATCCCTTTGTTATTACGAATGCATTAAGTTTAGGCAAAAGAATATATTGTGTGAAAAAATGGACCATTACTAATAAATCTAATAAATAAATTCTGTAAAATGAAAGGAAACTACTGGAAGAGTATATTCTTAAAAATTTAGCTGCACAGATAGATGGACCTTGACACAATTATCCTATCTACAGTGGATATAAATCATGCAACACACAATGTTTCTAATTTTTTTCTATCTTTACTGAGAGCTAATTGACAAATAAAAATTGGATATATTTAAGGTGTACGATTTCATGTTTTGATATGCATATACACTGTGGACTACTTGCTGCTATCAAGCTAATTAATATCGCCATTACAGTCTTCTTTTTTGGGGTACAATCTACTCCTCTTAGAAAATTTCAAGTATCCAATAAAGTATTATCAACTATAGCCACGTTGTCTCCAGAACTCTTCACATTGCGTAACTGGGGCTTTGTACCCCTTGACCAACATCTCCCCGTCTCCCCTTTCCCCAGCCACTGGCTACCACCCCTACTCTCTGCTGCTATGAGTTTCACTATTTTCAATTTCACATTTCAATGAGATTGTGCAGTATTTGGTTTTATATGTGTGTGGCTTGTTTCACTATAATGTCTTCCCAGTCCATCCATGTTGTTGCAAATATATCATTTCCCACTTTTTACGGTTTAGCCATATTCCATTATGTGTATATGGGCATATAAGTATAAATATATACATATACATACATACATACATATGTCTATATACATAATACATCTATGTATATCTTCATTTCTTTACCCATTTGTCTATTGACAGACATTTAGGTTGTTTCCCTATCATGGTTACTATGAATCACGCTGAAATAAACGCAGGGTGTAGACATCCCTTTGTGATACAGATTTCAATTCCTTAAAATGTACACCTAGATGTGGGATCGCTGGATCACTTGGTATTCCTATTCTCATTTTTGGTGGAATCCCTCTGCTGGTCTCTGCAATGGCTGTGCTAGCTCACATCCCACCAATGGTGAGTATGTTCTTCCTCCTTGCCCTTGATGGCTCGTGTGACTAGTTTGTCTTTGTGACAGTCAGCCATTGGAACTGGAGAAAGGTGATAGCTCCTTGTGTTTTGGATTCGTATTTCCCTGACGGTCAGTGGTACCAAGTGCTTTTCCATAGACCTGTTTGCCATTTGTATGTCTTTGAAAAAATTGTGTACGGGTCCTTTACTCATTCTTCAGTTACACTTTTTGGGTTGTGGCTGTTGAGTCTTAGGAGTGGGTGCCAGGGCTCCGGGGGGCAGGTGTGGCAGCTCTGGCTCCAGTGGGCACCATGGCTTGGCTCTGGGAAGCTCCATTAGCATGGTCACTGTCAGCAAGACCGTGGGGTCTTCAGTCATGGCAGGCGAGGGGTCCATGATGGTGGCCAGGTCTGGAGTCCTCAGTGGGGTCGACTGCTCTTCTTTTCTTCCCCAGTGGGGTCATGGACCAAGGGATCCCCCTTGGTGCCTGTCAGGCTAAGGGGCGGGGCAGCGCAGGTCAAAGGGCGAGGACACTCCCATGCAGCCATCCTGGCTTCTGTGCCTGCGCAGTGGCAGAAATGTCTTAACCTAGCTCCGGAGCTCACCCAGAGCAGTTTTCGTTGGCTGGGCATTGTTAAACTATTGCTTCTGTAGGGGAGCGAGGAACCGGAACTCCTCATTCATCCTCTTCCTGATACCACTCCCCTGGCTTTCAATTCTTTTTCACTTGATCTTGCTATCTTTATTTATTTTTAAAAATGTGTTCTTTTTTATACTTTTATTGGTGAATTATAATTATACAACATAGTCAGGTTTAAAGTCATACGTGCATACAACACTTGGTGTGTTTCCCTCCAGGTCTCACCATGCTCCCCGATCCCCAGACATGTTAGATTGGTAATGATCCCTTTATATATAGACAAAGCATTATTTGAACTGTCCCCTTCATTAGCTCTCCATTTCTCCCTCTCCACCTCTCTCCCCAAATTCCCTTCCACTATTCTACTGGTCTCTCTCCTCATTTATCTGAAGTTCTTTTTGTTTCCTATTTTCCCTCTAGCTTCCTCATAGGAGAAAAAACAGGACCCTAGACTTTCTCAGACTGGCTGATCTCACTTAGCATAATGTTCTCTAGTTCCATCCATGTTCCATGACATAATTGTGTTCTTCTTTATGGCTGAGTAAAATCCCATTGTGTCAATATGCCACGTTTTCTTCATCCATTCATCTGTTGACAGACACCTAGGTTGGTTCCGTAATTTGGCGATTGTGAATTGTACTGCTACAGACATGACTATCTGTGTATCACTATAGTGTTCTGACTTTAATTCTCTGGAAAGATACTGAGGAGTGGTATAGATGGGTCATCTGGTGGTTCCATTCCTAGTCTTTTTTTTTTTTTTTTTGCGGTACCGGGGATTGAACCCAGGGGCATTCTACCTCCGCGCTATGCCCCGGCCCTATTTTTTATGCTTTATTTTGAAACCGGGTCTCACGAAGTTGCGGAGGGCCTCACT
>PVJS01051679.1:0-13887 GCA_004027185.1 Glis glis
TGGTGGTGGTGGTGGTACTGGGGATTGAACCCAGGGGCATTCTACCTCCAAGCTACACTCCTCCCAGCCCTTTAAAAAAAAATTTTTTTTTTTGAAACAGGGTCTCACTACGTTGCTGTAAGTCTCGCTGAGTTGCTGAGGCTGGCCTCGAACCTGCAATCCTCCTGTCTCAGCCTCCCAAGTACTGAGATTACAGGCGTATGCCACCACTCCAAGCTTGATTTTTCAGATTAGAAATGACAGAACATCCCTTCCTCCCTCCCTTCTTTCTTCCTGTAATACTGGGGATTGAACCCAGGGCATTCTACCTCTGAACTACAGTCCAGTCCTTTTTAATTTTTGGTTTTGAAACAGGGTCTTTCTAGGTTGCTGAGTCTCACTACATTGCTGAGGCTGGTTTCAAACCAGAGATCCTCCTGATTTAGCCTCCTAAGTGCTAGGATTACAGGTATGTGCCACCATGCCCAGCTAACAGAGATAATTTATAATGTATATTTTGCAAACTGTTTAGAATGAAAGATATTTACATCTATTTTTAAGTGGGAACTTTGGACAATGAGCTTAAGTTTTTTGGAAAATCATCTTATTGCTAATGATGGCAGATTAATGGAGCAGTTCTGAACAAAATTATTGCATATATTCTGATTAAGGAACTCCTCACTTGAGAAACCCATCAAAACTTATATATTCTTCAATTAATACCACACATGTGAATGATTAACAATATGCTGGCAATGGAATTCCCTAAAAGGGTCTCCTGTTATAGACAATAGTCACACACTCTGGGACTCCTGCAAAGCCCCCCCCCCTTCCTTCTGCTGTAAGCCCTGAGAGGCCAGAGGGGCAGGGTGGCTGGAAACCCTCCCGCCACACTTCTGCCTTATTTGAAAGACTCACAGTAAAAATCCTGACCAGCAGGTCGCCATATATATCCTCAAGGAGACCAATTGATGGGAAGCTCCTTTCCATTGTTTTACTACTAAATGAAATTACAGCCTTCTACTTCTAATTCAAGATAGTTAAATATAGACAGACTTCCAAACTGAGAAAAGTAGAAAAATAGAGGAAAAGAAAATTTTGCTAAAGCTATTCTCCATATGCTACCTTCTGCCCAAGAAACAAGTGAGTTTGGCATGATTTTAGATATTTCATCTACTCTATAACAGTTATAAAATCATTAAAAGCAACGATGTTCTAATAACCAGTAACACTGTTGGGTTCTAACATCTGCACGCCTGTGCTGCGTGCTTATAGACGTATCTTTTGTTCCTCAGACGACTCTTCCTTCACTTTACAGATGGGACTTGGAGGACTTTCTCCCAAATCTGACACAAGTTCTCACCACTGAATGTGGCTGAGAGAGGACACCTGTCAAACCTGTCATCAGAGTCTATAACAATAATAACATCCTAAGGTATTGCTTATTTGTTAGTATTTCCCAAGGAGCATATGAAGCAAATCCACATATATGCACATATGAAATGTATTCTGTATGTGGTGGTGGGGACTGAATCAGGGCTTTGCGTGTGCTAAGCGTGTGCTCCACTACTGGGCTGCGTCTCCAGTCCATGCCATGTACTTTTTATCCCTAAAGAAATACTTATAGCTTTAAGTTAATCCATTTCATTAACTAAAACATTAGAATTGGTACTAAAACACAGCCATAATTCCACAAAACTTTAAAATTTATGTGGTTATGATTTCTTCTCTGAATGTTCACCCAGAAGATACATAAGCACAATAAATAATCGGATTTTCCAGTGCCAAACATGCTTCATGAGAGAACTATGAATATACAACCTATAAAATAACCAATATTTTCACAATACTTTTTTAAAAGCCATGTTACAACCTATGTTCACACCTTTGTTATACATCTATTATTTTTATTCCATATTACTTACTACAGATGGTATCTCTATTACAAAAAGATCTATCCTGGAATTCTTAACTTTCTGAAAATTTTAATTCTTTTTTTCATGTGTGCGTGTGTGCGTGTAGGGAGTGCTGGAGATTGAACCCACAGATATTCTACCTCTGAGCTATACCCCCAGCCCTATTTTTTTTTAATTTGGAAATAAGACGGGTCTAAGTTGCTGAGACTGGCTTCAAATCTGCAATCTTCCTGTCTCAGTGTCAGAAATTTTTAATTCTTATAAAAAGATAGACTTTAATACTGTAAATTCAGTTTTATATAAAATATCTGATATATGGTGATGTCAGAAACTGAACAAAAAGTAATGCCAGATTTTGGAAAAAATGCAATACATATAAGTTAATAAAGATGCAATTTTAAAAAAAATGTGATGCCGGGCGTGGTGGCATAAACCTGTAATTCCAGTACTTTGGGAGGTGGAGACCAGAGGATCCGGGTTCGCGGCCAGCCTCAGCTCGCTCTCTCTCTCTCTCTCTCTCCCTGTCTCTCTCTCTCTCTACTTAGTGAGGCCCTCCGCAACTTTGTGAGACCCGGTTTCAAAATAAAGGATAAAAAATAGGGCCGGGGGTGTAGCGCGGAGGTAGAATGCCCCTGGGTTCAATCCCCGGTACCACCAAAAAAAAAAAAAAAAAATGTGATGCTCAAACATCCACATTCTTTGAGAGTTAAAATCTCTAAGTCATTTTTCTTCTTGAATACACTTAATGTAAATTCAGTTCCTTCAGTTCTTAAGATTAATTTCTGTTGTAAAGGTTTTAATAAAGTTCAGTTAAAGTTTAACTTAATAAAACCAGTTTCTAAACACATTAATTTAGCCACAAACATATTTTAGTCAACTTAGTTTAAATTAAAACCATCCAGGCAAATTATAATTACTTTCTGTTATGCATAGTTCTCAAAAACAGAAGCATATACATTCCTTATGATCTTGAATGTATTCCTCTCTAAAGTGTGGTGTGTGTGTGTGTGTGTGTGTGTGTGTGTGTATGTGTGTTGGGGGTAGGCTTTTTTAAAAAGGCAACACTAAAAGTTCTATTCAATCAACAACACCTCTATACAAACATCCTTTGACCGTCATATACCCATTACTTCATGTCACTGAATGAAGTACAAGATAAAACCTGGCTGGATTTTACTATCGCTGCCTGTTTCATGCTTAGGTGAATGAACAGGTAAGTCATATGACTTATTTCACTTAGCAGAATATTCTCTAGTTCCATCCATCTTACTGCAAATGGCATGAATTCATTCTTTAGGGCTGAGTTAAACACCACTGTGTATATCTGACACTTTCTTTACCCATCATCTGTTGACAAACATCTTGGTTGGTTCCCAACCTGGCTATTGTGAATTGGGCTGCGATAAACATGAGTGTGCAAGCATCGCTTTAGTGTGCTGACTTTAATCCCCGTGGACAAATATTGAGGAGTGGTATAGCTGGGTCAAATGGTGGTTCCATTCCTAATCCTCAGGAACCTACATAGAGAACTCCATAGTGGTTGTACTAATTCACAATCCCACTAACAGTGTGTGTTCCTTTTCCCCCACATTCTCTCCAGCATTTATTATTGTATTCTTGATGAATGCCATTCTAACTGGAGTGAGATAAAATTTCAGTATAGTTTTGATTCGCATTTCCCTGGTTGCTAAAGCTGTTGAACACTTTTCCATGATTCTGTTGGCCATTTGTATTTCTTCTTTTAAGAAATGTCTATTTGGTTTGTTTGCCCATTTATTGATTATTTATTGGGTGTTAAGTTTTTAAGTTCTGTATATATTCTGGATAAGCTTGAGAACATATTAAGCAATAAAGGTATAGGAAGCTAAAAACAACTAGAATTTTAGCAAATATCACCAAATACAATTTAAAGTTGCTACTATCAAAATTTCTTGGTATATACTTTTCAAATGCCAAAGTCTACAGGATTGAATTCTATTTGATTCAAGCCCTGACTCACCTATTGAAAGTTACAATGACTGGGAAAATTTTCAAAGGAGATGCAGCCACAGGAAACAAAGTAAAGGAATTTCAAATACTTTTTCTTTTTAAAATCAAACTACTATTTAGCACTTTATTTTCTACAAATGACAGTTTAGAATTGATTGACTATAGAAAAAAAAACAAAGTCTAAAGTTTAGACATATTTTGAGTATATTAACATAGGTCACCAAATAACTTAATGCATTTTCACTTTTATTAAAGTTAGTCACAATTCCTACTTTAAGATATTCCACAACTTGAGGGAAAAGAGTATTACAGCTGTTGGGGGGAGTAAAAATTGAATTAATGCAAATTTTTAAATATCATTTAAAATACTTTTCACAAGACAGACATTTAGTAAAATAAATATGTGAATTTCTCATAGTATGTTACCAAAGGGGAAAACTCCCTGAAAAATTCTTTCATATAAAAATTGAAAACTGATCAAGTAGTATTAGAACAAACAGTATCATTTTGAGAATTAGTAACCTAATATATATTGCTCATCACATTCAGCTGCAGAGAAAACATTAAAATGTAATGTAAAAAAGAAATAGCACCTTTAAAAAATCAAGTTATAGTTTGCAAAACTATTCTGAACTCCAAATTCTACATGAGAAATACCTGTAAAGCAGACAATAACACATAAGCAATTTTGAAGAGTGTAATGTTACATGTGATTGTAAATGTAAACAATACAGAACAATTAAAGTCAAAACTATACCTAGATAGCTACGGTAGGCAGGACGTTCCTTTTCTCTCAATGTCACATACTTATTCTCTCGGAACTTGGTGAGTAAATCAGCATACTTGAATATAGGAGGAAAAATTTTTAAAGGACCTACTTAGAAATTAAAGCAGTAGTGAAGTATGTTAGGTGTATCCTTTTATGAACACAAGAACAGGAGCTTCATTGCGAGACTTTTCACTGTTCAATGGAATTCAGAATAAAGTGAGCCTGTTTCAGATCACACCTAGAAACTTTTAAGTTATGAAAGTACCACAAGGGATTAACACAAGATGATTTTTATAAGATAATCTCATACAGAGCAGCCCTTCTCAACCAAAGACCTTAATACAACACTATGATCAGACATCATAATCTTTTTCTTTTTTTTTTTACCATTGGGGCAAAGTATATACTTGTATTTTTTCTAACCTTAAGATCCTTAAAGTTGAAAAAGTTGTCTTTGAGTGGCTCATTCAAATAAACACAAATTTGGTTAATAAATAATCTCAATGGTCTAGAAATATTTTCCAAGAATATTTTCCTAGGGCTGCTAGGGATGTAGCTCAGTGGCAGAGTGCTTGCCCACCATGTGTGAGGCCCTTGGTTCTATCACTAACATTACCAAAAATATATGTATTTTTTCCAATTTTGATATTTACTTAAATATTTTTATGCAGTCACTTCACATCAAAATTCTTACCATAGCAACCTATGTTTATACTTTCAAATATTGTTATTAATCATAAATGCTACCTTATGGCTTAAAAATAGATTGTGGGTTCCAATACATTCCTAATAAGTTATTATAATTTTGTATTTACTTTCACTTACAAATTATCATATAAATGTCAATGACAGATAACATAATATTAAGTTATTAAAATTAATTTCTAAATATTGATTTTAAAAGCCTTGAGCATATGTTGCAAAAAATTTAGTAAAACTAACAAAAGTTTTTTTCCAGGTAATACACCCAGTTATTTTCTAAATGATAACCACCTACCCAGGAAGGAGTTGATAACATTTGCACAGTTCTTGTAAAAACAGACTTGGCACAATATGAAGACAAATATTAGCAAACACCAGTGTCTCAAGTTATATTAAGAAACAATGTATTCCACAGTATTTCAGGAAGTTGTTTATTCTTGTTATTAAAACTTGGACTCAAGTAATCCTGGAAAAAGCACCTTGTTTGCAGGGATCATTTTAATCGTCCTTTTCTACTATCACCTCTCCGTGAAGCACCTTTCTTCTTTGACGTAACATATGAAAATAGAGTTGTGGAAACACTTCATTGAAAAAAGAAAACAAAGAAAGATAACGTTATATACCATTGCTAACTCACTAATATTTACAGAGTCTGGGGTAAGAGTACTGTATGTCCAAATATTACAGGCATGATGGCACATGCCTGTAATCCCAGTACTTGGGAGGCTGAGACTGGAGGATCGCAGATTCAAAGCCAGCCTCAGCAACTTAGCAAAACTCTCAGCAACCTAGTGAGACCCTGTTTCAAAACAAAAAATAAAAAGGGCTGGGGATGTAGCTCAGATAGAATGCCCCTGGGTTCAATCCCCAGTACTACAACAAATATATATATATATATATAAATGCAATAAACTGCTGCACTTTATAAAAATAAATTTAAATACTTTGATAAATATACCTTCACCAAAACCTAGAAAGTCATGTTTGAATTTGGAACTTGGTAACACTTTGAAATATCAATGTGAGAACTAAGGAAAGCAGCCCCACCACGTCCCTTCTCTCTGCTCTATCAGCTGTATCCTGCACCGTGAGGACTCCCAAGCGCATGTGTGTGATATCCCAGCACAAGCATCCACGCTTCATCCATGCTCCTCACAGAAATGCTGCCCGGTGACCTCAGGGGTACATTTGCTGGTGGAATGGTTAGCCCTCAGGACAATGGACAGGGAAGAGGCCTACATGCATTCGGCACCATCTGGACAACAAATGCGTGGTCCCAGGCTTCCAGAATATGATCTAGAAGGGGGTGTGATGACCAGTGAAGAAGCAGAACAGGGTCCTCCCCGCAGGGCCCAGAGCAGGTGCTCCTTGAAGCGTGTGTGCGGGTAGTCTGCTATGTACCAGGTACACACATGTACACGGACCAGGTCAGTGGGACAAATGGTCACCTGTCCAGTCACATTTGGAGAATATTTTGAGTTAGTATGAAGCAATACTTTAAATAAATGCTGGTGGATGAACAAATTAACAATACCTAAAAACAATAAAAAAGAAAAAATATCTCATGCCTGGCTAGGTAGAAACATTTTTAGAACTCATCTCAAACACAACAAAAATGTACAACAGGTTTTACTTTTTTAAATTTAGGTACTTCAGCTGGGCGTGGTAGTTCACGCTTGTAATCCTGGTACTTGGGAGGCTGAGACAGGAGGATCGCAGGTTCACGGCCAGCCTCAGCAATTTGTGAGGCCCTCCACAACTTAGTGAGACCCTGTTTCAAAATAAAAATAAAATAGGGGTGGTGGCATAGCTTGGAGGTACAATGCCCCTGGGTTCAATCCCCAGCACCACAAAATAAATAAATAAATTAATTAATTAAGATAAATGTAATCAATATTATACCTGGGGACCTAAATATATTCAGGTCATATATACTTGAAGCTAATTAAGCAACTACTGTAGATACTTCTATAAAATCCTGAGTAGTTCAGTAGAAAGCATGAGTTTGAGTTCAAATCTTGGTGCCAGCTAGGTGATTTTTAAGAAATTCATGTAAACTTTCCCATCTAGAATGCTCTCATTGATGAATGAGAAATATTGCTTCTTTTGAGTACTCAAAAAGCACTTTTAGCCGGGCGTGGCAGCACACACTTGTAATCCCAGTACTTGGGAGGCTGAGACAGGAGGATCCAGGTTCACGGCCAGCCACAGCTACTTAGTGAGGCCCTCCGCAACTTAGTGAGACCCTGTTTCATAATAAAGAATAAAAAAATAGGACTGGAGGTGTAGCTCAGAGGTAGAATGCCCCTGGGTTCAATCCCCAGTACTGCAAAAAAACCACTTTTAATATACTTAATTAGTGAAGGATTTAACATGCAAAATAATATGGGTTGAAATTTCTACTAATATCAGTACTGGTGTGGAAGAACATCCCAAGCAAGTGGGACCTTCAGTAGCTGTCAGCACAGTGAACTGGGAAGTTTCTACTGTCATGGGCTAGAGTTCATGTCTCCCAGTGTACCTGCAAAACATTCAAAAGTTACTGGCTTGCCAGGAGTGGTGGAGCATGCCTGTAATCCCAAGTACTTGGGAGGCTGAGACAGGAGGATCACAAGTTTGAGGACAGCCTCAGAAACTTAGTGAGACCCTGTTTCAAAATAAAAAATAAAATAGGGCTAGGGGCATAGCTTGGAGGTAGAATGCCCCTGGATTCAACCCCCAGTACGCCCACACACACACACAATTACTGGCTTGAAGCTTCAAACGATGATCCTTTAGGACCTGGGTTTCTGTGGCGATGTCTCGGCGCTCATGAGGCAGAGGAGCCCAATGCCTGCATCTGTAACTAGATGACAGACACCTGAGCAAGCTCTGTTGCTGCTTATGGCCCATGACCACTAGCTGGATCCCAGGGCAGCTGTTCGTGAAGGGCATGGATGTACCTGGATGCTTGTGCTGGGAGAGCCCCCACACATGCGCATCGAGCCCTTGTAGTGCAGGATCCAGCGAGAGACAGAGAGCAGGGCAGTGTGGGGCTTGTTTTCTTGGTTCTCACGCACTATCTCAAAGAGTCGACAAATTCTAAAGTCAAGGGGTGTGACTAAGAGTGCGGCAATACCCTCCTTAGCACTCCTGACCTGGCCTGCATGGGAAAATCTGATACAGTCAGGCTGAAATGGTAGATGATAAAGGGGGGCACTTTCTGACTGCTAAGTCCTTTTTGATTCTGGAAGTGCTTTGAGTTGGAAACCTCAAAGGGCTGGACAGGTTTTATGCACATCCAGTTTAGATGAAATACTCTCAATGTAGATTTAAATTCTAAAACTTTCCTCATTCCCCCCCCCCACTGACATTAGAGTCTCGAATTTTATTGAGAAGGGTATGTAACAACCTTGCTTTTCTCTCATATTTCCTGCTAGTGAAGTATCAAAATTTGGCTTAAAAACTGATCACAATTATTTTTGTGGTACCGGGGTTTGAACCCAGGGGTGTTCTACCTCTGAGGTATACCCCCAGCCCTATTTTATATTTTATTTGGAAACAGGGTCCCGCTAAGTTACTGAGAGCTTCGTTAAGTTGCTGAGGCTGGCTGTCAACCTGAGATCCTCCTGTCTCAGCCTCCCAAGTACAGGGATTACAGGTATATGTCCACGCCCAGCTTAATCACTATTCTTAAATGAGTACAACTCCTGAAAGACATTAGTGAAGAGGCTAAATTATTCAAAATATTTTAAGAAAAGCAAACTGGGCGTGGTGATGCACACTTGTAATCCCAGTATTTGGGAGGCTGAGACAGGAGGATCTGGGTTCACGGTCAGCCTCAGCTACTTAGTGAGGCCCTCCGCAACTTAGTGAGACCCTGTTTCAAAATAAAGAATAAAAAATAGGGCTGGGGGTGTAGTTTGGAGGTAGAATACTCCTGGGTTCAATCTCCAGTACCACAAAAAAAAAAAAGAAAAGCAGCTTTACTATTTTCCAGAACACAAAACAACACAAAGAAGACTAAAAAGTACTCCTAGGTGAGTTTCCAAGTATGCTTAATTAATAAATACACATAACCTAAAATGTTCTTGAATAGGATGTTTATATTCAGATAAATGATTCCAAATGTTTATAAACAGCATATTTTTCAAAAGATTTTTCTCTCACTTAAAAACACTAATTGTCCAAGTAATCACTTGTGAATTAATTTACTTACCTTTAATCTCATAGTAAGTCTTCTGACTCACTCCCCCTTCAGTTATTCTAAACTATGAATTAATGTGGTGTCAATAGAGGTTTTAATAAAGTATTCTGAGCAATTATTTTAAATTATTTCTCCTTTCTTATTATACTAGCTTATTATATCTCTCCAAAGCCTTGACTATCATACGTTAAATCAAAGTACTAATAAATGCATACTTACATGGTATATATGAGGCCATGGTTATAAGAAGAAAATAATAGTAGTCGAAGGAGACGTTGTATTTGTTAGGGAGTCTGATCGAGAACATTCCCGTTTTCTTCACATACGGCAAGGCAGCGTATATTGTAAGAAGTTCACCAGCAACTCCAACAGGATATAAGATGATAAAAAAATTATATCTGGAGAAGTAAAAACACCAGAGAATTAATTTTCTAGAATAATTATTGGGTTTTAGAACATGATTCTTTCTAGACTACTATATTTAAACTTAGAAATTCTCCTATAATAACCTCACATATGAAGGTTAATTTTTCTGCTTTAGTCACTTGCATTCACATCCTTTTTGTTGGTTGGTTGGTTGGTTGGTTGGTTGGTACTTGGGGATTGAACCTACAGCTGTTCTACCTCTGAGCTACACCCCCCAGCCCTTTTTATTTTTTTATTTTGAAAAAGGGTCTCATTAAATTGCTGAGGATCTAGCTAAGTTGCTGAGAATGGCCTCAAACCTGCGATCCTCCTGTCTCAGCCTCCCAAGTACTGGGATTACAGGCATGTGCCACTACGCCTTGCTAAGGTTTGAATAAAATGTTGCCTTACTTTACCATACTGAAATTCTTCTTTACACTTAAATTTTTGTGGCACAAGTTGGTCTTGAACTCCTGGGCTCAATCCCCCTCCCTTAGCCTCCCAAGTAGCTGAAACTACAGCATGTGCCACTGTGCCCAGATATGCAGTTTCTAAGGTAGTGTTTTGTTTTTCAAATATTGTAAAGATAACTTCTCTGGTGCATGGGATCATAACTAACTGCTTTTTTTCCCTGCAGCTAGTAATTTATTGATCAAGTACTATGCTTAAAAATACCAGTTGTGGTATTAATTTTATACCTAAACCTTGAAATGACTAATGCAGCTATTATTAAGGGGAATTTAAAAAAACTCTTTGTGGTTACTAATTAAAAGTGATTACCATTACAGAAAACAGATAATACTACACAAATTGAGACAGGAGGATCCAGCTTTGCGGCCAGCCTCAGCTACTTAGTGAGGCCCTCCACAACTTAGTGAGACCCTGTTTCAAAATAAAGAATAAAAAAAATAGGGCTGGGGGTGTAGCTCGGAGGTAGAATGCCCCTGGGTTCAATCCCCAGTACTCCAAAAAAAAGAAGCCATTTCTAAATCAAAGTTTTATTTGCAAACAAATAAAACTTTTGATCTTAAATTATGATTTATATTATTTAGTGAGTTTGGCAAATACATTTAGATAGTTGGAAGTTTTAAGATTTTTTAATGTAAAGCATAATTATTCATGATTATGACTGACTGACAAGCATTATCCTAACACATGCATTTCAGAGTTGAAAGATTTTATATAAAACCTTGTTGAACATTAAGGCAATTGACAAATGTTTTCTAAACAGCAAACTTAAACACGCAATGGCAGAGTTTTGTCCTTTTCCAGAAATTCAAGACATGCAAATGCATTGCGAAAGGCAGAGACAAAGCAGTAATGGCTAATGTGGCTGACCTAAGGAAAGTGTACGACCCACATTCTGTTAATTTCTTCAAACAAACATAGTGGATGAAAGAGGCTGTGCCGTGAGTTAATATTTTTAAAGGTGCCAGAGATCCAAAAGACTATCATGCAAAATGGTATAGCTCTGCATTCTAAGATTAAGTCCAACTACATTCAAAACTGCCAACTTTTTAAAAGCCCCAATCATTAAAAGCGAATACATTTTCACATACAATAGGAAAGAAACCAACTAAACACATGTAAATGGTAGACCAACCTTCTTATGATAATGTATTAAAGCTTGAATTATAATTGTAAAGCATTTTATTATATGCAAAATGGTAAGTCATATCTATAAAAGAGCTAGAGGGTATTTCTAAAAATATGTGAAACTACATAACACAACAGTGATCATCTTTGTGTAGAGGGATTATAAGTAATTTCAAAGTTTTTTCCTTCTTTTTGATTTACTTTCATATTCTAACTTATTATATTTCAACATGAATAATACATGAGCTTTAAGAAAGGAGTGATATCATAAGAGAGAGAAAGTGTTAGGCTTTTAATATATGAACATCTAAAACAAGTCTGAAACTAGCTTAGAATTAAGAAATGTGGCCAGGTATGGTAGTGCACACCTGTAATTGCAGTACTTGGGAGGCTGGGAGGCTGAGACAGGAGGATGATATGTTTGAGGCCAGCCTCAGCAACTTGGCATTTATTTCACAATAAAAAACAAAAAGGACTGTATGTGTAACTGGGAGGTAGAATGGCCCTGGGTTCAATTCCCAGTACCACAGGGAGGGGAAAAAAACCACAGTAATACAGATATACCATTGTTTATTTCTGTGGTACTGGGGATTGAACCCAGGGGGATTCTACCTCTGAGCCACATCCCCAGCCCTATTTTATTTTTCATTTTTGAAACAGGGTCTCAATAAGTTGCTGATAGCCTCACTAAGTTACTAAGGCTGGCCCCGAACCTACAATCTTCCTGTCTCAGCCTCCCAAGTACCGGGATTACAAGCTTGCACCACCACGCCCGGCTTATTGTTCATAATATCTCAAAACATTATTTGTTCTATGAGAAGACTGGAAACAACCTAACTTCTAACAAAAGAAATTCAATTGCACTATGGAATACTGTGCAGCATTCCAGTATTAGAGTTGAAGAGCTAGATCATAATGTACCTATACTGATTAAAAAAAAAAAGGCTTCAAGATGTAAACAAAAAGCAAGTATCATAACACCTATTTATGAAGCTGGCATCTGTGTTTTTACATTTATGTTATAAAAAGTCTAGATGAATAAATTCCAGAGCTTTTCCCTCCAGAGCAGGGGGGCAGGCTGGACAGGAGGGGAAACAGGTACTTTCCGTGTTTATTCTATAATCTTCTTCATTGTTTGAACTTTTTATGATAAAAACTATTACTTTTGTAGTTTAACAAGAGATTTTAAGAATGAAAATATTTTTACCCCTTTTATACTGCATATAGGGGACAGAAGTACTTACCGCCCCGTTTATCACACAAGTATTAGATTTTTTTTCTTTTTTTGGTACTGGGGATTGAACCCAGGGGCATTCTACCTCTAAGCTACACCCTAGCCCTATTTTTTTTTTTTTTTTTTTTTGCGGTACCGGGGATTGAATGCAGGGGCATTCTACCACTGCGCTACACCCCCGGCCCTAGTTTTTATACTTTATTTTGAAACCGGGTCTCACAAAGTTGCGGAGGGCCTCACTAAGTAGAGAGAGAGAGAGACAGGGAGAGAGAGAGAGCTGAGGCTGGCTGTGAACCCGGATCCTCCGGTCTCCGCCTCCCAAAGTACTGGGATTACAAGCGTGCGCCACCACGCCCGGCTCCTATTTTTTATTTATTTATTTATTTATATTTTGAAACAGCGTCAAAGTTGCTGAGGCTGGCCGTGAACTTACGATCCTGTCTCAGCCTCCCAACTACTAGCATTACAAGTGTGTGCCACCATCCCTGGCTTACATTAGATTTTTTAAATGTTTTGTCTGTTTGAGAGGACAACCTGCATGTTTTGTTTTGTGCACACCTGCATTGGGCCCATGGCATCTGTTACTATATACACCATCTATGCTACCATAAACACAAGGAAAATAGAATGAATGAATCTATGCTGGCTTGCGATTTGTTCTCCAAAGAGCAGCTTTGTTTTTATAATGACTATAAAATATCATTTTCCTCAAAGAATTCAAAATTGAGGACACCTTTTGTTTTAAAAACTATTGCTTTTGGATAGATATATTTGGAACACTTGAATTTGGTCCAAATTCCAAATAATACAATTTCAAGTAAGTATAACTTTTTAAAATGTCTGTCTCCACTACTTATAGCAAAAAGGGGGGTAGTTTATACAAGAAACTAAAAATTGTGGGTCTTAGATTGAATATTAAAATAATTTAAATCAATCAGATAAACTATTACACTTTTGGTTCAAGTACAGCCTTAGCAATGTAGTGAGACTCTCAGCAACCTAGCAAGATCTTGTTTCAAAAACCAAAAATAAAAAAGGGCTGGAGGTGTATCTTGGAGGTAGAATGCCCCTGGGTTCAACTCCAGTATGGAAGGAGAAGGGAGGGAGGGAG
>PVJS01051680.1:0-13887 GCA_004027185.1 Glis glis
TGGTACTGGGGATTGAACCCAGGGGCATTCTACCTCCGAGCTACACTCCCAGCCCTATCGTTTATTCTTTATTTTGAAACAGGGTCTTACTAAGTTGCAGAGGCCTCACTAAGTAACTTGAGGCTGGCCACGAACCTGGATCCTCCTGTCTCAGCCTCCCAAGTACTGGGATTACAAGCGTGCGCCACCATGCCTGGCTTCCACTCATGGATTTTGTAGTGAAGAGAAAAAATATTTTTTTTTCTGCTTCAGGATCTAATCTCTGACCACATGTTACATTTAGTTGTCTAGTCCCTTTTTAGTGTCTCTTAAATTTGGAACAACTCTTCAGACTTCGTCATTTGTGACTAGGCATTTGGAATTTAGGCTTATAAACCAGGATTACTCTGGGCATGGTGGTGCATGTCTGTAATCCTAGTACGTGGGAGCCTGAGACAGGAGGATCCAAGGTTGGAGGCCAGCTTCAGTAATTTAGCGAGACCCTGTTTCAAAATAAAAAATAAGCCAGCATGCTTGTAATCCCAGTACTTGAGAAGTGAGACAGGAGGATTGCAGGTTTGAGGACAGCCTCAGCAAGTAGTAAGACTCATCAACCTAGCAAGACCCTGTTTCAAAGTAAAAATAAAATAGGTCTGGGGGTGTAGCTTGAAGGTAGAATGCCCCTGGGTTCAATCTCCAGTACCACAAAAATGAATGAATGAATAAATAAATAAATAAAATAAAAAGGGCTGGGGAGTACTCAGAGGTAGAATGCCCCTGGGTTCAATCCCTGGTACTCCCCCCACCACCATCAGGATTACTAGCAGTTGTTGTGTGCATGTGTTCTGTGCCATACATAAACTACAGCAGTGTATTCTTGGCCCTGACTGCTGCTGCCCTGCGTCTTTCAGTAGTGGCATCGGGCAGGCCACTTGAGTGTTTGGGGGACACTTGAGGGTATACAGCGGGGCATGGTGGCATGCTGGGCTTTCCACCCAGTGCCATGAAAGGGCCTGGTGGACTAGCAGAAGCCTGCTCTAGAGTACCGAGTACCAGGCCTCTTCCACGTGGCAGTGACTCAACATATCAATGGCAAAGATGGCGCTGGCGGACCCCTCGGAGGGAGGTCCCGCAGATAGCCCCACCTAGCCTCAGGAGGGCTATGATAGGCAGTTACCTCCTTCCGTGCTCACAGACGACAGGTGCCTCTACCTATGATAGGTTACAGGGGGCGTGGTGACCCGACCCGTCGCGTGCCATTGGGTTACACCCTACTGCTTGAGTTTCCTGTATGGCCTCTACGATAAAAGGGGGATTGGCTTTCTAATAAACGAGATTTGCTCGACATATCTCCCGGCTCGTGGTGTTTCTCGAGCCGTTGGCGCTCATTTTTCCCTGTCAGTCCGTGCCACTCTTGGGCGGGACCCGAGAGTGGCACACGCTTGTAATCCCAGTACTTGGGAGGCTGAGACAGGAGGATCCGGGTTCGCGGCCAGCCTCAGCTACTTAATGAGGCCCTCTGCAACTCAGTGAGACCCTGTTTCAAAATAAAGAATAAAAAAAAATAGGGCTGGGGGTGTAGCTCAGAGGTAGAATGCCCCTGGGTTCAATTCCCAGTACCACAAAAAAAAAAAAGGTAGACACAGTTGTACTCAAGTTCACAGCGGCATTCCAGAAAGAAGATACTCAAGAAAGCCAGTGGTTTTGAGGTAGGATGGAAGAAATAATAATTTAAAAAAAGGTAGAAAGGAGGCCGGGCATGGTGGCGCATGCTTGTAATCAGTACTTGGGAGGCTGAGACAGGAGGATCGCAGGTTCGCAGCCAGCCTCAGCTAGATACTGAGGCCCTTTGCAACTTAGTGAGACCCTGTTTCAAAATAAAGAATAAAATAGGGCTGGGGGTGTAGCTCGGAGGTAGAATGCCCCTGGGTTCAATCCCCAGTACCAAAAAAAAAAAAAAAAGGTAGAAAGGAGACATAAAGGAGGGACAAGGAAATAAAATTTTAATTAAGAAGTTCCACTTCCTGTTCCAGGCCTGCTACTCCTTAAGCCTGGCTCTCTCCCAGGTCTATCACTCCAAATTTCTGGGAGATCTTAAGTTTTAAAAGTTAACTAAGCTGGGCATGGTGGCGCACGCTTGTAATCCCAGTACTTGGGAGGCTGAGACAGGAGGCCGGGTTCATGGCCAGCCTCAGCTCTCTGCAATTTAGTGAGACCCTGTTTCAAAATAAAGAGTAAAATAGGTCTGGGGGTGTAGCTGAGGTAGAATGCCCCTGGGTTCAATCCCCAGTACCACACATACACACACAAAAACATATTTGCTGCCTGCCAAATGGCCTGTGCCCGGGATGAGGACATTCTAACCTGTCCTTTCTGGTGGCCGAGAAATGAGGCTCCCCAGGTCTTTGCCACAGTGCAGTGGGACCTGCCTGCTCTTTGCTGCTGGGAGACACCTCCCTGGAGAAGCCAGGGCCTCTGGTGGGAACAGAAGAGCGGTCCCTTCCTCCCCGCCTTGGGTTTGGTGAGGGAAGACAGCTGGCTGCACTTGGGGGGGGGGACTCATCGGTGGTACTGTGACCCAGGGCCATGGAGAACTCCCTGTTCAGGTCGCCTTGCCAGTGCGTGAGGAAAACAGAATGACATGGCCGAAAAAGTCATTCCAGTGTGGAACACAGCGGCACCGGCTTCTCTGGGCTTCTCGATTATCAAAAGAGGGGAGGGGACAAGCAGACCCCCCCACTATTACTTTACATACAGATGCCTGCTTATAACAAAATCACTTTCAAAAGACATTACCTAGCCAGATGTGGTGGTGCACACCTGTAATCCTAGTACTTGGGAGGCTGAGATAGGATTGCAGGTTTGAGACCAACCTCAGCAGTTCAGCGAGACTGTCAGCAACCTAGTGAGACCCTGTTTCAAAACAAAAAATAAAAAGGGCTGGGGTTGAGCCGGGCATGGTGGTGCATACTTGTAATCCCAGTACTTGGGAGGCTGAGACCGGAGGATCCGGGTTCGCAGCCAGCCTCAGCTACTTAGTGAGGCCCTCTGCAACTTAGTGAGACCCTGTTTCAAAATAAAGAATAAAAAGTAGGGCTGGGGTGTAGCTCGGAGGTGGAATGCCCCTGGGTTCAATCCCCAGTACCGCCAAAAAAACCAAACCCCCAAAACAACAAGGGCGGGGGTAAACCAGATGTGGCGGTGTATATTTGTAATCCCAGTACTTGGGAGGCTGAGTACCAAAAAAAGAAAGAAAAAATAAATAAAAAGTGTTCATCGGCCACAGGCTGTACAAAAACAGGGAGCAGGCTAGATTTGGCTAGTACATTATGGATTATGCCCTGTTATCGATGATTT
Organism: Glis glis; assembly: GCA_004027185.1. Classification (NCBI taxonomy): domain Eukaryota; kingdom Metazoa; phylum Chordata; class Mammalia; order Rodentia; family Gliridae; genus Glis; species Glis glis. The sequence continues at coordinate 3,337 of PVJS01051680.1, forward strand.
ATAAGATTACTTCCAACTCAAAAATGTTGATCATGTACTTAGCTTGACTAGAAATTGGAGTCCCAAGTTAGTATAAGTATGAATCCCATTGATTAGTCATGTATTTTACCACATAGAACCAGAGCTGGGAGTGGTAGCACACACCTGCAATCCCAGCTACTCCGGAGGCTGAGGCAGGAGGATGGTAAATTTGAGGCCAGCCTGGTCAACTTTGCAAGACCCTGTCTCAAAGTTCTTAAAAAGGGACAGGGATATAGATTAGTTGTAGAGCTCCCCTGGCCTCAATCCCCAGCATTTCTCCACCCCCAACGAAAAAGCAGAACCAGGCATTTCTTTTTTGGAAAATACTAGAAAAAGGGGGGGTGTCTTACTTATATGAATAGTTCCTGTCTTTTCCCCCTGAACACCAGGCCAGCCACGCCTGCTCAAATGGAGTTGGTATGATGGAGAGGCCTGTACAGAGGGCCTGAGGGTGCTTCTGCAGAGGTGCAGCACATCTGGACTCTCTGTTAATGAAGTCTGGTGTTAGTGTCAGCCCCTCCCTCTGAGGGATTAACCTTGGACAGCCCTGGGCTTGACCTCTGAGTCTGTCATTGACTTAGCTGTCACCTTCAACCAACAGAGCCACTTTTGGGTCCCAAACCACAGCCATCTCCTGCCCAATTCCACCCTGAATCCAGGTGGTCAGCCTCTTTGGAATCTGGTCCCCAAGGCTGACCTGCTGGCCCCTGCCAAGCCGCACACCCCTTTGAGCAGGGCTGGCGGACGAGCTTACTTTCTAACAGAACTGGTGTGTCCCCTTCCTGCTGGGGGCAAACTCTCCTCTGTTCTCTTTCCGCTATGCAGTCCGCCCTCCATATCCATGAGTTCCACATCCGAGGATTCAACCAACCACAGATTGAAAATACTCGAAAAAAAATTGCACCTGTACTGAACATGCACACACTTTTTTTTTATCACTATTCCCTAAACATTAGTCTAGCAACTATTTACCTAGCATTTACATTGTATTAGGGATTATAAGCAATCTACAGATGATTTAAAATATATGGGAGGATGTTCATAGGTTATACATGACTACTCTGCCATTTTTTTTCTTTTTTTGCGGAATTGGGGATCGTACCCAGGGGCGTTCTACCTCCGAGCTCCACCCCCAGCCCTATTTTTATTCTTTATTTTGAAACAGGGTCTCACTAAATTGTGGAGGGCCTCACTAAGTAGCTGAGGCTGGCCGTGAACCTGTGATCTGCGATCCTCCTGTCTCAGCCTCCCAAGTACTGGGATTACAAGCGTGTGCCACCACGCCCTGCAACTCTGCCATCTTGAATAAGGGACTCCAGCATCCGTGGATTTTGGTATTCGAGGGGGTCCTGGAACCAGTTCCCTGAGGATACTAAAGGACTAGTATTTACACAACCTCACTTCTCACTGGCCTGCAGGCCCATCCCATCAGAGGGAGAAGCTCTTCTATCTTGAATTTCTTAAATCATCCAAAGCAAGTCTTTACAATTTCCATCTACTAACTCTTCCTTCAAACGTGCACCACCTCAAGGTGCAGCTAATAGATAAAATAAATGCCTTGCAAGGGGCTGTGTTGGGGGCTGTCCTTCTTTTTCTCACAGTTCTTCTATGCTGGGGATCCAACCCAGGGCCTTGCACATGCTAGGCAAGCTCTCTACCCCTGAGCTCCACCTCCAGCCCTGTCCTAACCCTTACCACCCTGGACAGCTGGGGACACGACACCTAGTTGGAAAGGTTGCAGAGGAAGGGGAGGTGGCTGTGCCAACTAGCACCACAAGTCTCATCACCTGAGGGCGTCTCCTCCCAGTGTCCAGACTACACTTCCAGCAGGGCTTGTGACCAAAGCAGACCTTACTGCTACTGTGTCCCTTTGTGTGGGAGATGGGGTGAAGCTACACATCCTGTTAAACCCAATGTTAAGTCATACAAGTGGGTTTTATTTACTTATTTCTTTTGTACTGGGGATTGGACCCAGGGGTGTTTTTTCTTTTGAGCTCCCCTCCCTCTTCTTTCCCTCCCTCCCTCCCTTCTTTCCTTCCTTCCCTCCTCTCTCTCTCTTTTCTTTCTTTCCCTCTCTCTCTCTCTCTTGTACTGGGGATTGAACCCAGGAACATTCTGCCTCTGAGTTACACCCCCAGCCCTATTTTATTTTATTTTTGCGATACTGGGGATTGAACCCAGGGGAGCTACACTTCAGCCCTATTTTTCTATTCTTTATTTGGAAACAGGATCCCACTAAGTTGCGGAGGGCCTCACTAAGTAGTTGAGGCTGGCCACGAACCTGCGATCCTCTGGTCTCAGCCTCCCAAGTACTGGGATTACAAGCGTGAGCCACTATGCCTGGCTTATTTTAAAATTTTGAAACAGTCTTGCTAAGTTGCTGAGGCTGGCCTCAAACCTATGATCCTCCAGTCTCAGCTTCCCAAGTACTATGATTACAGGCATGCACCACCATGACTGACTTTATTTTGAAATAGGGTCTTGTTAAATTGCTGAGGCTGGCCTCGAACCTGTGATCCTCCAGTCTCAACCTCCCAGGTACTGGGATTACAGGAGTGAGCCGTGGCTAAGTGGACTTTAAATACATATCCTTTGAACAAGAGCCCACCAGCATCGGCACAATCAGGTTGCTTATGCGCTCGGCAGATGATACTACTCATAGCTGATTCTTTTTACCACCCAGCACCCTGCCTTGGTCAACGCAGTGTGACTCATCACATGAATGAAGTGCGAATGTCACTTCTGAAACCCCCATGACTCTTCAAGGAATCAAGTGACACCTGTAGAAAGTGCTTACTGAGTTCCCCTGAGGCTGCTCTACCAGGTATTACTTAAGAAAACAGGAGTTTAGATAGAATAATTTTAAAGTGTCAAACCTTTGCAGAAAACAGGCCAAAACAAGAAACGCGAAGTGGAGAGAAAAGACTTCATGCAGACTTTCTAGAAAGTTCACTATATAATCTTTTACTTCTAGCCTAAAAACAAGCCTTAAATTATTAGGAAAATATTTACAGGATTAACCATATAGTAAGCCAGCAGACAGGATGTGTAGGGCCACTGAGGGGCTCACATTGTGACCGGCTGGGACAGGCTGGGACAAGTCATACCAGAGGTGAGGAGAGGACCTAGTCCCCTGCTGGCCAGCCCAATCAACAATGAGAAAAGCACCGCGGTGCACCGTGGCCAGGTTCAAACGGATCATTACATTCCTTTTTAGTGTTTAAGAGAAAACTTAATTTTTCTGAGATATTTGTGTAGACTCATTCTAGAAACGTGTATGGTTCAGGAAATTCTTTAAGAAAGAAGGATGAACTTGTCTCCCGTGTGAGACCCAGTCTCCCTCGCCAGGTACTGGCAGGCCCTTCTGAGGAAGGAGGCCGGGCGCTGTTCTCTGTGCGGTCCGGGCACGTGTCAGCAACTTCCCTGCTCAGTGTCCCCATCCTGGGGCTGGTGGGCTGGACCCGGGGTCAGGTTCACAGTGCTTAGAGAACGTCTTCTCGCTCCTTGTCTGGAAACGAAATGATGGACACAGAGTCCCAGGCTTCGTCCTTTGGTGAAATGTCCTTGTCCAAGGCCTCTAGGATGGGCTGCGCCGGGTCCTTTAAGTACTAGAAAAGGTGGAAAACCAAAATTGTAATTAGCTTATCGGTTCAACATAGCGGACCTTTACATTAGGGGGTGTGTGTATGTGTGTTAGTTACTGGGGATTGAACCCAGGGGCATTCTACCTCTGAGCTACACCCCCACAACCTTATTTATTTATTTGATTTATTTATATTTGGTGGCACTGGGATTGAACCCAGGGGGCATTCTATCTCCAGCTCTGTTATTTTTTTTTCTTCTTTTTGCGGTACTGGGGATTGAACCCAGGGGCATTCTACCTCTGGGCTACACCCCCAGCCCTACTTTTTATTCTTTATTTTGAAACAGGGTCTCACTGAGTTGTGGAGGGCCCCACTAAGTAGCTGAGGCTGGCGGCGAACCTGCGATCCTCCTGTCTCAGCCTCCCAAGTACTGGGATTACAAGCGTGCGCCACCATGGCCAGCTTTTTTTCTTTTTTGTGGTACTGGGGATTGAACCCAGGGGCATTCTACCTCCGAGCTACACCCCAGCCCTATTTTTTATTCTTTATTTTGAAACAGGGTCTCACTAAGTTGCGGAGGGCCTCACTAAGTTGCTGAAGCTGGCAGCGAACCTGTGATCCTCCTGTCTCAGCCTCCCAAGTACTGGGATCACAGATGTGTGCCACCACGCCTGGCTCCCCAGGTGTTTTAAATTTTTTGTTTTGAAACAGGATCTTATTAGCTGCAGAGAGTCGTGATATGTTGCTGAGGCTGTCTTTGAACCAGTGATTCTCATGCCTCAGCCTCCTGAGTACTGGGATTATAGGCAATGTGCCAACACACCCAGCTCCTTTTTATTTTTATTTTTTGTTTTGAAACAGGGACTCGCTAGGTTGCTGAGAGGCTAGCTAAGTTGCTGAGGCTGGTCTCGAACCTGCGATCCTCGTGTCTCAGCCTCCCAAGTCCTGGGATTACAGGAGTGCACCACCACGCCTGGCTCCTTTGCTTTAGTTTTTTTTGATACAGTCTTATTTTCTTCAGGTATAACTTTATTCTGTCCACCAGTGAAATAATCTGGGGTATTCTGTGGTACTGGGGATCAAACCCAGGGTCTGGCAAATGCTAAGCACGCACTCTACCACTGAGCTATGCAGCAGTCCTGAAATAATTTCCAATATGTGAGTCCCCCTTCATGCCTGGTCTCAGTAAGAACTTGAATACTAATCCAAGGGCTGATCACGTTCATCTGCTGAAAGTTGTGAGAGTATAACTCAGCAAAAGCATATAAGAAGTATTGGGCCAGGCGTGGTGGCACACGCTTGTAATCCCAGTACTTGGGAGGCTGAGACTGGAGGATCCAGGTTCACAGTCAGTCTCGGCTACTTAGTGAGGCCCTGTGCAACTTAGCGAAACCCTGTTTCAAAATAAAGAATAAAAAAGAGGGCTGGGGGTGTGTAGCTGGAGGTAGAATGCCCCTGGGTTCAATCCCCGGTACCGCAAAAAAAAAAAAAATAGGGCTGGGGTGTAGCTCAAAGGTAGACTGCCCTTAGGTTGAATCCCCAGTACCACAAATAAAACAAAACAAAAACCCTACACCTTTTTATTGAAGAGGACAGGGGACCTCTCACAGCGAGGAGAGGGGGAAAAGAGGGAAAGTTGACATGTCCTGTTCTCCGCCTCTCCTTCTACCTGTGGTTTCTACTGCACAGGATGGCAGCAGGCAGCATCCTGGCGCGAGGTCCCCAGCCTGGGGTGTGGGGAGCCAGGTCCTTCATGTGGAGGGGTTCACACCACTGAACCTGCCCTTCTGCTCCTGCTTTGAGCCATAAATTCACCAGATTATTAAAACAAACAAACAAAAAGAACTAGTGCCTAGCTCTTGGAAATGCTGAGAGATATGAATATAGTGAACTTATAGCAGACAAAGAGGAACGAAATTGGGTCATGCACACTTGTGAAACCTCAGAAATAGAAGTGAAACATGGTTCATGATTCTTAGGTAACTTCGGTGATCGTCAGTAGATGTTTTTCACACTTTCCCAGGAAAGTGAACTGAAAGATCTTGTGATTTAGAGGCATGCCCCGGAGGAACGGCCCCTAGTGAATTCTCTTATGAGCGCCCAGTTGATGGTTCTACCTGAGACAGAGATTATTAATGCAAGAAAAATTCTGAGAATCACTGAGAGTGGTTATTTTGTGACACTATAAAGTGTGTGGGGGGGTTCTAGCAGAGAATTTCATATGTCTGTGCACTTTAAACACATCATAACAGATGAAGGAAAAAGTAACTGTAGTTCTTTCTAGAAGTGCTACTGTATTTTTACAGACTTGGACCTCATCTAGATATAATAAAGTAAGATTCTAATACCTTTACTCCAAGTTTACCAAAGAATAATCTAAAATCTCTGGAAGCAAATACTATTCTATTCTATTCTTTTTTTGTGTGTGTGGTACTGGGGATGGAACCAAGGGGCATTCTACCTCTGAGCTACACCCCCAGCCCTATTTTATTCTTTATTTTGAAACATGATCTCACTAAGTTGCGAAGGGCCTCACTAAGTAGCTGAGGCTGGCCACGAACCTGCTATCCTCCTCCCAAGTATTGGGATTACAAGCGTGCACGATCACGCCCGGTTTATTCTATTCTTTTTTGTTGTTGTTGTTTTTGGTGGTACTGGGGGTTGAACCCAGGGGCGTTCTACTTCTGAGCTAGACCTCCAGCCCTATTTTTTTTTTTTTGCGGTACCGGGGATTGAACGCAGGGGCGTTCTACCTCCGCGCTACACCCCCGGCCCTATTTTTTATGCTTTATTTTGAAACCGGGTCTCACGAGGTTGCGGAGGGCCTCACTAAGGAGAGAGAGAGAGAGAGACAGAGAGAGAGAGAAAGACAGAGCGAGAGCTGAGGCTGGCCGCGAACCCGGATCCTCCGGTCTCCGCCTCCCAAAGTACTGGGATTACAAGCGTGCGCCACCACGCCCGGCGCCTATTTTTTTATTTTGAAACAGAGTCTCACCAAATTACCGAGGGCCTTGCTAAATTGCTGAGGCTAGCCTCGAACCTGAGGTCCTCCTGTCTCAGCCTCCCAAGTAGTGGAATTATAGGTATGTACCATCATGCCCAGCTTATTCCCTTCTATTCTATTTTGTGGTGATGGGTTGGAACCCAGGGCCTTAGTGTGCCAGGGAAGGACTCTACCACTGAGCTCTATACCAGCCTTGAAAGCAAATATTAAAAAAAAATATTTATGTGTTTATTTCATTTCTTGTGGTACTAGGGATTGAGCCCAGGGGCATTCCACCTCTGAGCTATACGCCAGCCCTATTTTATATTTTATTTTGAAACAGGGTCTAAGTTGATGAGGCTGTCCTTGAACCTGTGATCCTTCTGTCTCAGCCTCCCAAGTACTAGGATTATAGGCATGTACCACCACACCTGGCTGGAAGAAAATGCTTTTAAACAGGTGTGTGCCACTGTGCCTGGCATCCCTGTGCCATTTATAAGAAAAATATGTAATTGGTGGTAAAATATGTGTAACGTAACATTTACCACCTTCATCCTTTCCCGGTATACAGTTTAGTAGGGTTAAGGACAGTTTAGAAGGGTTAAGGACAGTTTAGTAGGGTTAAGGACAGTTTAGAAGGGTTAAGGACAGTTTAGTAGGGTTAAGGAAAGTTTAGTAGGGTTAAGGACAGGTTAGTAGGGTTAAGGACAGGTTAGTAGGGTTAAGGACAGGTTAGTAGGGTTAAGGACAGGTTAGTAGGGTTAAGGACAGGTTAGTAGGGTTAAGGACAGGTTAGTAGGGTTAAGGACATTCACAGTGCCGGGCAACCATCACCACCACCCATCCCAGAACCCTCCATCTTGCAGAGTGAAGCTCTGTATCTGTTGGACACTAACTTCCCATCCTGCTCCCCCGCCCTGGCAGCCACCATTCTACTTTCTGTGTGTGCATTTGACCACTGTAGGGACTTCATATAAGCGGAATCACAGGGTATTTGGCCTTTTGTGACTGGCTCATTTCACTTAGCACAATGTCTTCAAGGTTCATATGTGTTGGAATTTTCTTCTTTAAGGCTGAATACTATTCCATTGTATGCATGCACCACATTTTGCTTATTCATTCATCTATCAATGGACACTGACATTGCTTCCACTTGTTGCTATGCACATACGTGTACGAATAACCCTGTACCCTTTTCAAGTCAAATCTCTGTGTTCACGGCTTTGTCCACTGCTGCAGTCTCGGGTGTGTGTGTGTGTGTGTGTGTGTGTGTGTGTGTGTGTGTGTGTGTGTGTGTCAGGGGCAGGGAAGGGCTGGTGCATCTCTCATCTACACGTGCGTGCACATACCTCTTCTATTTGCAATGGGATGCTCGGAGGAGCATGAAACCAGTATTTAACCAGACCTCTGTATTTCAGGACCAGGAAGAAACAACCTCCAGCCAGTACCAGTAGCGCTGAAAAGATTCCCACAGATATCAGGATAACTTGTTGCAGCTTGGTGGAGGCTGAAAAGATGACGCAGAAATGACCAGGATGAGCACCCCACACACATTAGTGACTCTTCATCCACCGCTGCTTAACTAGTATTCATGTCCCAGTAGATGGACAGCCCCCCCATCTGCCTGTGCCCTGTACACTTAAATTAATACATGTTGAGCATCCCTAGGCCCCCAATCCAAAATCCGAAGTGCTTCCAAATCCAAACAAAACTTCTGACAACTGACATGATGCCACACATGGAGAATTCCACACCTGGCCTCATGTGACGGGCTGCAGTCAAAATGCAGGGGCGCTAAAAATACGGTATTAAATTACCGGACTGGGGATGTCGCTAAGTGGTAGAGTGCTGGGCTCGCATGTGCGAGGCTCTGAGTTCCATCTCTAACACCAAAAAGGAAAAGAAAAGCTGGGCGTGGTGGTGCACGCTTGTAATCCCAGTACTTGGGAGGCAGAGACCGGAGGATCCGGGTTCGTGGCCAGCCTCAGCTACATAGTGAGGCCCTCTGCAACTTAGTGAGACCCTGTTTCAAAATAAAGAATAAAAAATAAGCCAGGCCTGGTGGCGCACGCTTGTAATCCCAGTACTTTGGGAGGCAGAGACCGGAGGATCCGGGTTCGTGGCCAGTGTCAGCTCTCTCTCTCTCTCTCTCTCTCTCTCTCACTCTCTCTCTCTCTCTCTCTCTCTCTCTCCCTCTCTCTACTTAGTGAGGCCCTCCACAACTTCGTGAAACCCGGTTTCAAAATAAAGTATAAAAAAATAGGGCCAGGGGTGTAGCTTGGAGGTAGAACGCCCCTGCATTCAATCCCTGGTACCGCAAAAAATAAATAAATAAAAAAATAAAAAATAGAGCTGGAGGTGTAGCTCGGAGGTAGAATGCCTCTGGGTTCAATCCGCAGTACCACAAAAAAAAAAAAAGGGAAAAGAAAACAATTCCCTTCAGTCTATGTGTGTAAGAAACAAATGAATTTCATGTGTAGACTTGGGCCCCATGCCCAAGATATCTCATTATGTATATGCAAATATATGAAAAAAATCTGGAATCCAAGATACTTCTGGTCCCAGGAATTTTGGATAAGGGATGCTCAACATATAGGTAATTAAGGCAATACTGTAAATAATAATAATAATAATAATAATAATAATAATAATAAAGCAAGCTATGGCTGGCGGCCCCAGCTGCTGCGGATCTCAGTACCAGCTCAGCACGCCTGCCGGCAGGGCCGCCCTCCTCACCCTCCTCCCAACACTGGTCGCCTTATAAGCATTCCCCAATTTCTCTATCCTAGGAGCATCCTTTCCCCAGCTCTGAAAGGATGTAAGAAGGGATGCTTTACCGTCGGCTGTTGTCTCGTAGCAAGTCGTGTTGCTCAAATGGCCAGGTGTGACGATCTCTGGCGTTTCACAATGTAGTTCTGCCTTGACTTGTAAACAGTATTCTTGGAAGGGCTTCAAACCATCCAGCAAAATGGGGCCACTCGTGAAGGGTCCTTTGACCTGTTTAAACTATACCACAAGCACACGTTAAATCGCCTGGATAGCTGGTCAAGCCATGTCTAGCTTTTCCAGAGTTTCCTCTGGAAATTCACAGTAAACACATCAACAAAAGAGTAACAAGATGTTATTATTTTTATTTATTATTATTTTTTTATTTGGTACTGGGGACTGAACTCCAGTTCCCATTCTACTTCCGAGCTGCACCCCCAGCCCTATTTTTATTCTTTATTTTGGAACAGGGTCTCATTCAGTTGCAGAGGACCTAAGTAGCTGAGGCTGGCCACGAACCCAGATCCTCCGGTCTTAACCTCCCAAATACTGTGATTACAAGCATGTGTCACCACACCTGGCTTGTAAACTTTCTCCTTTGAAACTGACATTTTAGCCAGGCGTGGTGGTGCACACTTGTAATCCCAGTACTTGGGAGGTTGAGACAGGAGGATCCCAGGTTGGAAACCAGCCTCAGCAATTTAGTGAGACCTTGTTTCAAAATAAAAATAGAATAATAAAATAGGGCTGGGGCTGTAGGCCAGAGGTAGAAAGCCCCTGGGTTCAAGCCCTAGAACCAAAATTAAAAATTGACATCTTGTTCCTTTCACTTTCAACCTATTGCTATCTTGAACCAAAATGTGTTGATTCGTGTACAGTTTTGGTTAAATGATCATAGGGATTTGTGCCATCAGGAAATGGTTGGACACCAACTGCCCAGGGCTGACCAGGTCCTTTGTCTGATGTCCCTTTGCCAACCTCCCTCGCTGCCTCCGTGCCTCACGTTCTGGACAGAGCTAAGAACCTGCAGGTCTACACACGTGCCGGGCCTTCTCCTACCACTGGGGCAGCTCCCTGGAACACTCTTTCTCTTTCTAGCAGATTTTAACTTATTTTTTAAGGGTTTTAAACCTTTTTAAAAATGTTTTATATTTATTATTTATTTATTTATTTATTTATTTATTTATTTATTTATTT
>PVJS01051681.1:0-13889 GCA_004027185.1 Glis glis
CTCCCAGCCCTTTTTTTTTTTTTTTTTTTTTGCGGTACCAGGGATTGAACCTGGGGGCGTTCTACCTCTGCGCTACACCCCCGGCCCTATTTTTTATACTTTATTTTGAAACCGGGTCTCACGAGGTTGCGGAGGGCCTCACTAAGTAGAGAGAAAGAGAGAGAGAGAGAGAGCTGAGGCTGGCTGCAAACCCAGATCCTCCGGTCTCCGCCTCCCAAAGTACTGGGATTACAAGCGTGCTCCACCACTCCCGGCTTATTTTTTTGTTTTTGAAACAGGGTCTCGCTAAATTGCTGAGAGTCTAGCTAAGTTGCTGAGACTGTCTTTGAATTATAGGTGTATAATCCTAAAATCCTGTCTAGGATTATAGGTGTCCACCACCATGCCTGGCTTAGACAAAGGATTTAACTCCTCTGAGCCTCAGTTTCCTAATTTGCTAAATGGGGAGAGATGAGTGCCTATCTCCTACGTTGTTGTGAGAAGTAAATAAAACAGGACAAGCCGGGCGTGGTGGCACCTGCTTGTAATCCCAGTACTTGGGAGGCTGAGACCAGAGGATCCGGGTTCGCAGCCAGCCTCAGCTACTTAGTGAGGCCCTCTGTAACTTAGTGAGACCCTGTTTCAAAATAAAAAATAAGGCCGGGCATGGTGGCACCTGCTTGTAATCCCAGTACTTGGGAGGCGGAGACCGGAGGATCTGGGTTCGTGGCCAGCCTCAGCTACTTAGTGAAGTCCTCCACAACTTCGTGAGACCCGATTTCAAAATAAAGGATAAAAAAATAGGGCGGGGGGTGTAGCTCGGAGGTAGAACGCCCCTAGGTTCAATCCCCGGTACCGCAAAAAATAAATAAATAAATAAAATAGGGCTGGGGGTATAGCGCAGAGGTAGAATGCCCGAGTTAAATCCCCAGTCCCCCCCCCAAAAAAAAACAGGACAGAAAGGTTTGAGTGTGGGAAAGGCCCGTAGGAGGCACATAGTCAAGGATGGCATTTACTGGAGGGTTTTCGCTTCTACCTGGGTCTCAGTGCTAAGTTTCCTGTCCCCATGTGGCTGCGTCCTGTGACACATGACACATGACAATGTGTTAGACCAGGCCCTGCAGCATTTAGAATGACTGCAAGCCGTCCCCCAGCCTGCTATGAATACTTTACAACTGCTGGGCTGCCTCCCTCGCTCGAACCTGCAGGCACAAGTACACATACAGGTGACCTGATTTTTCCAAATCCCAAAATACAGCACCTGGTCTGACCAAGCAGATGTATTTATGTGGCTGAACGGGCCAGATGTTTGAAGTAAGTCCTAGCTGGGCTCCCCATTTTCCAGCCTTGGCACATTTGGCCACTTGGGGGAGCCCTCTGTTCCCTTCAGTCAGAGGAGTGGTGGGGGACGGGTTGAGGGAGGGGTGCCAGCTGCTCTGAGGCCCCAGGAAAGGTGGGGAGTCCCTGGGGTTTGCATGATGGTAAATCCCTTCCAGGATCCAGGCCAGGTTAACCCATCTATTGCCAGCCCCCACCCCATACACCCCAGGGTTTGGGGTGGCGATGCCCAGGGTGGGCTGTGGCTAGTGGGGATGTGACCTCCCTAGGGTCAGGGGCATAGGAGAAAGCATGGCATTCTGTGCTGAGCCCGTTGCTCAGGAAGAGCCATGTGCTGGGGTGTGGGAGTGTGCTCTCAGACCACTGGGCCTCCTGGAGCAGCCCAAGAGCCTGAGGCCCTGGGAAGTAACCTGCAGCATTAGCCTGGCTTCTCCGGCCTTTGCTGTCACTGTGAACGCAATGCCAGGGCCGCGGGCAGAGCTGCTCCCAGCTCTGTGTGCAGCAGCCCTGTGCCTGTGCTTCCCAACCCTCGCAGGCCCCCGGGGGGCACTTGTTGCATCTTCATGCCTGAGGACAGGCCACCAAGGCACGAAGGGTGAAGGAGCTTGCTGAGGCCACCCAGCCAGGCAGCTTTGAACCCAGGGTGTACGACACCAGGGCCCTTGTCCCCAGCCTCCCCCGCTATACTCCTCTCGGAGGGAGAACACCAGCAGCAAGACCCAGGTGGACAGAGGGACAGGAGTGCCGGGGAGGACACCTGAGAAGGGGCACTCTTGGGGACAGGGTAGGCAGGGATCGGTTTCAGGGTGGCCAGGGGCTGAATAGTGAGGAAGGGAGGAGGAAGAGGCGATGGGGTGGACATCTCCTTCGGGAGGGAGGCTGTGAGAGGCAGTCGGGCTCGGTGCCTCATGTTAACATGACGGCTTGGGTGGCCTCCGTGCTGGCAGAAAGGAGCCCTGGAGGGTAATGGAGGAGTCTTTTCCCTGAGTGGGGAGAGGGGAGGGTGGGTGCTGAGCAGAGGCAGGAGCCTGACTGGGGGGTGTCACACCTGTGCCTCCTCACTGGGGACAGACTGGGATCTGTCTGCAGGTACAGAGGCAGGAAGTGGGGTACCCTGAAGGGGAGGGGACCTAGTGGGTGGGGACCTTTGTCTCTGCCCAGGGTCTGAAAGGCCTTTGGTACTGCCAGGCTGGTCCAGGGCACCTAAGATGCCCTCTGATGGGCTTGGGGTAGACCCTCCTTTCCAGGCCTCAGTTTCCCCCAAAATTCCCAGGGTTCAACTGAGGCTCACTTTGTGCACAGGGCTCCCAACCCAAACCCATCTCCTCCTCAATCTACTCAGCCTCCCACCGGGACCCCCTGGATGTGGCCCTGCCTGCTAATGCCAGCAAGCTCCGCCCCTGGCCCCTGCAGCCTGGGGAACAGATGGCCGCTCTCCTTCCTGAGTTATCCCCTGTGGCCTACCCTGTCTCCCTGCTCACACTTTGGGAAGCAGTGAGCTGAAAGAGACAACATCTGGGTCTCCCCAGGGCCCGGTGACCCAGCTGCCTGCCTGTGGCAGCCTCAGGGAATGGCTGCCCCTCCCCCCTGTGTTGGTGTCACCCTGCCACATCCTTTGGCACAGGGTCCAGAGCTTGGCTCCCTCCCACCCCAGTGTATTGCATGCAAGAAAAAGCCCTGTGGGCCTGGCCTCCAACCCTGCCCAAACCTGCAGCCAGCCCTGTTAGAGAGGACCCCCAGCCAGCTCCCAGTCAGCCCCCAGACCCTCAGCCTGACTTGGCCCCAGACTGCAAGGCATTCCTCTCGGGGACATGGGGACATGCTGGCAGTCTGTGGGATGACAAGAAACACAAGTGACTGCAGAAGGGGGGAATCTGATAAGTTTCGTTGAGGGGACACCAGGGCCCTGGGCTCAGAGGAGAGAAGGCTGGTTTCTGGCTGGCCCCTGCCCCCCCGCAAGTGCCCAGCCCACTCCTGTCGTGTGTGTGTGTGTGTGTGTGTGTGTGTGTGTGTGTGTGTGTGTGTGTGTGTACTGGGGATTGAACCCAGGAGCATTCTACCTCTGAGCTATAACCACAGCCCTATTTTATTTTTTATTTTGAAACAGGGTCTCACTAAGTCGTGGAGTGCCTCACGAGGTTGCTGAGGGGGTCCTCTAGCCTGTGGTCCTGTCTCGGCCTCCCAAGTACTGGGATTACAGGTGTGCGCCACCGCGCCGGTTCCACTCCTGTCTTTGAGGACACCCAAGTGTCAGGTCACCAGCCCTGGATGGTTTTTTATGGTTCTGGGGACTGAACCCAGAAGCACTGTACCACCAAGCTACACCCCCAGCCCTTTTTAAATTTTTTTTATTTGAAACAGGATTTTGCTAGTTACTGAGAATCTCCTAAACTGCTGAGACTGTCCTTGAACCTGAGATTCTCAGGTCTCAGCCTCCCAAGTACTGGAATTACAGGGTGTGCCACCACACCCAACTCACCTGGACTGTCTTTGTGTGTGTGTGTGTGTGTGTGTGTGTGTGTGTGTGTGTGTGGTACTGGGGAATTGAACCCAGGGACATTCTACCTCTGAGCTACACCCCCAGCCCAATTTTATTTTTTGTTTTGAAACCGGGTCTCCCTAGGCTTGCCCGGCTGACTAGCACTCTTTGCAGTTTAAGGGTGTGGCTGAGCCTTGTTCTTAGAGAAGGAACTACCCTTGGCCAATTTGCATATGGGGCCACGTTTGCATTTCACACCCAGGCTCTGGTCTTGACCTGCTCCTCCCTCCCCACCCTGCCCACCCAGCTCCAGCTCTAGGGCCTACTTGGCAAAGCTGGGACCTAAGGAAGGAGGGCCACCAGCAGAATGACCTGCCCAAGGTCACCGAGCCCCTTAGGACCATGGCTTCCTGCTCACCTGGCTGCACGCTGTAGGGTGGTCCCAGGTGGTCGTGAACACACAGCTCTGGGCACTGGGTGCCTATTGACTGACTCCTGATGGCTAGGAGGTGGGTCTTCCCTTGGGGACTGGCCCCGAGGCTAGGACTTGCTCTTGCGAAAACCAACCACAGGCGCACTCTGGCATCATCTTTGCCCAGAATCAGTCTTGGCCCCATGAGCAGGTCTGCCCATCCCCAGCCCAGACCCCCAAGATTCCCCTTGGCACCAAGGGCCCATACTAAGGCGTAGGTGGCATTGTTGCTAATGTGGCAAAGAGCCCTCCTCTTTGTTAAGACTGGAGGTTAAGTTTATAGCTGTGTCGGGCTCAGAGATGCAGCCACAGCGTGGTGCTAAAAATGAGGCCTCCTGGGGCAGCTGCAAGGACCGCAGCATGGGGTACACGTGGACGGAGGCACCCCCTGCACTCCCATGCTGCCCCTGGAGAATTGAGCTCACCTCAGGGGCTGGGAAGAAGCACTACAGCCTGGTGGTGGCAGCAGGTGGAAAGGATGAAGAGTGTTCTGGAAACAGTGTCATAGGTGGGTGGTGGGGAAGCTGGTGTTATTCAGCCCAGGGTGGATGGCTTCAAGGTGGGTACCTTGGCTCACTCAATATTGCTTCATCTTCAGTCTGACAGCACATTCATTGAGCACCACTGTGCTCCAGCGCTGTGGGAGGCAGTGGGATTCAGCAGGGAGCAAACCTGTCCCTGGACTCTGCCTTCACAGCCCACATAGACACAACAAGGACCATGGGGACAGACGGAAAGGAGGAAGACATCAATTCTATACAATACGGAATATGCTGAGGTAGTGAGTTCCCTGCCACTGGAAGCAATCGAGGAGTATAGTAGAAGAGATTTCTGCTTTAGGCAATTGGGTTGAATGTCATGACTAAGTTTTCTTTTTTGTGATACTGGGGCTTGATCCCAGGGGCATTCTAACGCCAAGCTACACCCCCAGCCCTACTTTATTTTTGTTTTGAAACAGGGTCACTGGGTTGATATAAGTCTCACTACTTGCTGAGGCTGTCCCCAAACCTGCAATCCTCCTGTCTCAGCCTCCTAAGTTCTGGGATTACAGATGTGCTCCACCAGGCCCGGCATGTCATGACTACTAAGATCCCTCCTAACACGAGGGCTGGACCATTCACCAGTGTCTGGATGGTGGGATGTATCATGTTTTAGAGTACCCATTTCCTCATCCACCTCCAGATTCCTCAGCGGTTCTTCAGAGATTCTCCCCAGCATAGAAAGAGAATCCTATAGCCGCACGGTCCATCTGCTGCCACGCTGTTTCCATGAATTGGGCAAGGATGGCCAGTGACATCATATTAACAGGATCCTCTACTTCTGCTCCTGGAGCCTAGTACTCACAGAACTAGGTTCTGGCACTGGGAGCTTGGAGCCTCACATTCCCACTGACTCAGGATGGAGCAAGCTGGACTGGGGCCGGGGAGCCTGGGCAGAGGTGACTTTCCCAGCCTCAGCTCCGAAGGGCAGCAGCTGGGGGAAGGCAGCTTGGGGTTAAGTGTCCCTTGACAGAGACCAGGGATGACTGCAGGAAGCCAGGGATCAAAGGACTTTGGGAGGAGGGGGGAGTCACCGGGGAGGGCCATCAGGAGCCAGGCTAGGGAGTTTTGGTGCAGCACACAAAGGCCTCCTGGATGGGGATTATTTTTTCCTGTGTGTGTGTGTGTGTGTGTGTGTGTGTGTGTGTGTGTGTGTGTTTTACTGGGGATTGAACCCAGGGTCATTCTACCTCTGAGCTATACCCCCAGCCCTATTTTTATTTTTATTTTTGAAACAGGGTCTCACTGGGTTGATGACAGTCTCACTACTTGCTGAGGCTGTCCTCGAACCTATGATCCTCCTGTTTCAGCCTCCCGAGTACTGGGATTACAGGTGTACGCTACCACGCCCGGCTCTTTTTTTTAACTTTTGTAACAGCATTTTGCTAAATTGCTGAGGCTGGCCTCAAACCTGTGATCCTCTTATCTCAAGCCTCCCAAGTACTGAGATCACAGGCATGTGCCTCCAAACCTGGTTTGGGATTCTATGTGTGTGTATGTGTGTGTGTGGCAGTGGGGATTGAACCCAGGGGCATTCTATCTCCGAGCTACACCCCCAGCCCTATTTTTATTTTTATTTGGAAATGGTCTCACTAGGTTGATGAGAGTTTCACTACTTGCTGAGACTGTCCTCGAACCTGCGATCCTCCTGTCTCAGCTTCCCAAGTACTAGGATTACAGGCATGTGCCACCATTCCTGGTTTGGGATTTTATTTATTTATTTATTTATTTATTTATTTATTTATTTATTTATTTATTTTTGCGGTACTGGAGATTGAACCCAGGGGCATTCTACCTCTGAGCTATACCCCCAGTCCTATATTTTGTTCTTTATTTTGAAACAGGGTCTCACTGAATTGCTGAAGGACTCACTAAGTAGCTAAGGCTGGCCGCGAACCGGGATCATCAGTTCTCAGCCTCCCAAGTACTGGGATTACTCAGAGGTAGAAAGCCTCTGGGTTCAATCCCCAGTACCAAAAAAAAAAAAATCTCTTGGGAAGCCAGGCATGGTGGCACATGCCTGTAATCCCAGTACTTGGGAGGCTGAGAAAGGAGGATCGTGGGTTCGAGGACATCCTTAGCAAGTAGTGAGACTTAGCAACCTAGAGAGACCCTGTTTCAAAACAAAAAATAAAAAGGGCTGGGGGTGTAGCTCAGAGGTAGAATGCCCCTGGGTTCAATCCCCACTACAAAAAAAAAAAAAATCTTGGGGGCTGGGGGTGTGTCTCAGTGGTAGAGCACTTGCCTAGCATGTGCAACGCCCTGGATTTCATCCCCAGTACCAAAAATAAAATTTAAAAAAATCCCATTGGGGAAACTATGCTGTTAGACATTGAAGTCCACTTGAAGGCTGTAATACTGGCCAGAGAACCTGGGGCAGTTCAAGGGGCTAGAGTAAACACCAGGACCTGGGGTGTGGGGGGAGCTCAGAGCTGAGTGTGCTAATTAGGCTCTGAGCAGCTTGAGGGCCACCGAGGTCATTCTCCTGCACCCTGAGCAAGCACAGGGACCCTGCGACTGTCTGCCCTTGCTGTGGGAGGCCCTGGCCGGGGAGGTAGCCCTATCTGCTCCCAGCTTTGAAGTCAAGCACTCAAGGAGGGCTGGGGCCTGAAGCAGGCCTGGGAACAGAAACATCTCCAGCGATGCAGATCTGCAGATCGGCCACTTCCCATCCCAGGGCCATCCCTCCCATGAGTCACCCTGCTGTCCCCATGGCCAAATATAGCTCCCCTTGTGCCCAGCGTGGGCGGGCCTAGGAGGGGCAAGGGGGCCTGCCAGCCACTCCTCTCCCCTTCTTCTCAGGCCTGGGGTCTCTGCCTGAACCCACAACCTCAGGGACACTCCCACAAGCCAAGGGGGATGTGGGGGGAGTGGGTCTGGCCCACACTGGCCACTTCCTCCTAGGGGACCTGGGAAGTGCTCCAGGGACGGAGAGCAGGATTGGGGGCCTTGTCCTCAAGATGAGCCTGAGGTCCTGGCGGGCAGGGACCCTGCTCTGTGAGTCCAGGTCACCAGGATGGCCCAGGGTGTGTCTGACAGTCCCCAGCAGCCCCCTGGACACCGCCCCCTGGCCCCGAGAGCCACCACATAAGGAAATGTTTGTGTCTTCAGCGCGCAGCCTCTGGGCAGCAGCTCAGGCCAGCTCCCTCCCTCTCTGTCCCCGCCCAGGCCGCCTCCTCCACAGACCGGGGCTGGGCGGTTGGACCCAGGAGGAACCGCCCAGAGGCCCGGTGGGGGACCAGCCCTCCCCGGGAAGGTGGGGAAGTGTGGGCCTGCTTGGTGGTCCTTCTGCTTGGGCGGGAGGGGGGCTGCCTGGCTCAGGGCAGGACATGCCTGGTGACAACCAGGCTTGGCCATCTTACACTCCCAGGAGTCTCTGAGGGTGGCTGGAGGGACGTCCCCTGAGGAAATCCCACCCACCCCATAGGGGCATCCCACTCAGTCCCTAGGGCCCTCCCTTGAGCCCGGGAGAAGGGCTAACTTCTCAGTCTATCGCTGAGGCACCCCGATTCCCAGCCACTGCTTACAGGGGAAGCTTCACAACCTTCATTTTGTGTGTGTGTGGTGCTGGTGATCGAACTCAGTGGCATTCTACCTCCAAACTACGCCCCCAGCCCTTTATATATATATATATATATATATTTTTTTTTTTTTTTTAAACAGTCTCACTGTTGCTGAGGCTGGTCTCAAACCTGCAAATGTCCTATCTCAGCCTCCCAAGTACTGGGATTACAGGTGTGCGCCACCACGCCCGCCCGGCTCACAACCTGCCTTTTGGCCTTCCGGTGGGGAGGCCAGGCACCTGGGCCCCAAACATGGCCACAGACCTCTGCAGGACGTCAGCAGACACAAGGTGGCATTCCTCAGCAAACAGTCTCATTTCTCAAGGGACCACTCCTTCCATAAGTATGGCCCCTCTGGAAGCCATAAGCTGCCAAGGTGGCATCTTCTAGGTCCCTGCAGCTTACTCTTGGGGGTCAGAAATCCCCCACTGGGTGTTTTCTGGACATTGCCCCTTCTGAAGAGGGTTCCAGCCAATGCCCATGAGGGCGTCACCCCACCCCCACCCCACAGCATGGACTGTGGAGTGCCCAGGCCTGGGGCAACTTCAGAGAGAGGCTGAGAGGGAGGATGTGACCCTGGAGGGCACTCTCTTTGCGGGAAGGGGCCCTGCTGCCCATCCGTGCCCCACCCCCTCCCTGGTTTTTTTTTGTTTTGTTTTGTTTTTGCGTAAACCCAGGGGCGTTCTACCTCCGAGCTAGGCCCCCGGCCCTATTTTTTATACTTTTTTATTTTGAAACCGGGTCTCGTGAAGTTGTGGAGAGCCTCACTAAATAGCTGAGGCTGGTCGAACCCGGATCCTCCGATCCTCCGGTCTCTTCCTCCCAAGTACTGGGATTACAAGCGTGCGCCACCACACCCGGCTCCTCCCTGTTTTATTAAAAACGTCAAAAGCCAGAACAGAATCACCTGCCAGTGGCAGTAGTCCCAGCTACTTGGCAGGCTAAGGCAAGAGGATCTCTTGAGCCCAAGGAGTTGGAGGCCAGCCTGGGCAACAAAGGTAGACCTTGGTCCCCACCATAAAACAGAAAAAGTCTTCATTTCACATGGAAATGATGTGGCCTACACAAAAAGGCTGTCCCGTGAAGTAGCCCATTCTCCCTCATGCAACCTGTTCACATGGGCTCAGGGATGTTGGGGGACCAGCCTTCTCTCTCTGTCTCTCTCTCTTTTTAATTAGTGCTGGGGATTGAACCCGGGGCATTCGATCTCCAAGCTACACCCCCCAGCCCTTTTTAATTTTTTTGTTTCAAAACAAAAAAGGGTCTCACTAGGCTTCTGAGAGTCTCAATAAGTTGCTGAAGCTGGCTTTGAACCTGTGATCTCCGTCTCAGCCTCCCAAGTACTGGGATTACAGATATGGACCACCATGCTTGGCTGATTATTTTTTGAGATGGGCTCTCTGGTCAGGCTGTTCTCCAACTCCTGGGCTTGAGTGATCCTCCTGCCTCAACCTCCCCAGTAGCTGGGAGAAACACCCCCATCCCCATCTGGCCAAGGAGATGGATTAGGGCAGTTCCTGCTTGGGATCCAACAGAAAAACCAGAAGACCCTCTGCTAAGAAGGGGGCCACTGATTCTATCCCAAGTGCCAGCAGCTGCTTCTCCTTCTTGGGGAGACCAGTCCCTGTCCAAGTCCTGCGCCCCCTGGGCCCCACACACAGGTCCCCTTTCCCTGCACACCCTCTTCTCCATCTCCACTGCCCTGTGCTGAGACCCCATCTTCACTCAAGTGCCATTAAATGCCTGGGAGGACTTTGTGAGTCCTCCCACCAGAGCAGGTCCTGGCCTTGACCCTGATTCCTCTACACCAAGCCCTGGCCAGTCATACTGGCCTCCACCAGGGCTTCCTCCAGGACACTTCCTCACCTTGCCCACAGGCCACCTCCTTCCGGAGGCCCCTGAACTATTTCTGTTTTCCCCAGGAGCCTGGGCTCCAGGTCACTAAGTGTCCCACTGCAAAAGTCTGGTGCACAGCACAGCAGGAGCCCAAACATCAGGGAGGAAAAAATAAAGGGCCAGGTGTGGTGGCCCACGCTGAGACAGGATCACAGGTTCGCGGCCAGCCTCAGCAACTTACAAGGGCCCTCCGCAACTTAATGAAACCTGTTTCAAAAAAGAAAAGAAATAGGGCAGGGGATGAAGCTCAGAGGTAGAAGCCCCTGGGTTCAACTCCCAGTACCAAAATAAAAGAAAATCCCAAAAACGCACAGGGCGGCGGGCAGGTGATTATGCTTTAGAAGCGTAAACTCAATCCTAAACAGGGCACAAATGGGATAGTTTTCGCGGTTCAGACTGCGGAGGTGGGGCTTACACTTGCAGGCCTGCGCACCTCCCAAACCAGGGTTTGTGCAAACACTAGGTTCTTGAACGCTTGTGTACCCCAGGTTCATGCAGACACGCGCCCGTGCACACCCAGACCTGTGTAAACAGCCAGATGGTGCAAACACACGTGCGGACACACTCAGGCCCCGGTACGTCCTCGAGCTTGTGCACACAGAAGTACGTGGAAACCCACGGGTTCCTGCACGCCAGCCAGCGCTAACACAACTCTGGGTGTGCACACTCCGAGGCTGTGCATACACGGAAAGGCGCACGCCCAAGGTTCTGCGCACACGAGTTCGTGCACGCCGAGGGGGCGGGCCTGCAGGCCTATCAATCAGGAGAAGGTGGAGGCGCCCATTTCCCCCATACTTGGGCACCACCGCAGTCGCCATCTTCGCGCCGCCGGCAGCGGAAGGGCCTGCAGCCCGCGCGGCCGCCACACTAGGCCCTTTGTTGTGCGGGCTTCCGGGAGTCCATCACGCGGAGGCCGCGCGGGCGGCGCGAGGTCCGGAGCACGAAATGGCGGAGGGGCGGGGCGACGGTGGGCGGGGCTACCGGAACGGCGCCGCGGTGGGCGGGGCTACCCGGACGGCGCCACGCCCACCCTTGCGCAGGCGCACTGCGCGGCGCGTGCCCGCGGCCCGCCGACGCGCGCCAGACACAAAGGGCTGGAGGGAAAGCGCGGCGCGGGCGCAGCCTGCGGAGCGGCTCGTGGTCGGGAGCGGCCTGGAGCGGACTCGCAGGGCCGGAGCGGGCTCGCCGGAGCCGCGGGGTGGGGCGGTGCGCGCGCTCCAGCCCTCCCCTCGGCTCCCTCAACCGCCGTAACGGCCTCGCGGGCGGCGCGCCGAGGCCCAGGACCTCCATTTTCCCTCGCGTTAGTCCCGGGCGGCCCCGCGCTCTCATCCTCAGTCCACCAGCTCGAGCGCGGAGGCGGGGTGGGGGGTGTAGCCCTTTGGAAAGTGCCCAACAAATTTTGGGATGTGTGTCCGAGTTCCTTTTTGTGTGTGTGAGTTATTGGGGAATGACCCAGGGGCGGTCTACCTCTGAGCTGCACCCCCAGCCCTACTTTATTTTTTATTTTGAAACTGGATCTCACTAGGTTGCGGAGGGCCTCACTAAGTTGTTGAATCTGGCCGCGAACCTGCGATCCTCCTGTCTCAGCCTCCCAAGGACTGGGATTACGGGCGAGCACCACTACACCTGGCCTAGACCCCGTTTTATATGCTTTCATTGTCAAGAAACAGGTATAGATGGAAAAACAACCGGAGCCATCAAGTACGTGCAAGTACTTAAAAAGTACTCGAAAGGACAGGGCGTGGTGGCACATGACTAATCCCAGTACTTGGGAGGCCAAGACTGGAGGATCGCAGGTTCCAGCCAGCCTCAGCAATTTAGTGAGGCCCCCCAGCAACTTAGTGAGACCATGTTTCAAAATAAAAAAGGAGCCCGGCGCGGTGGCACACACTTGTAATCCCAGTATTTGGGAGGCTGGGACAGTAGGATCGCAGGTTCAAAGCCAGCCTCGGCAATTTAGCGAGGCTCTCAGTAACCTAGTGAGACCCTGTTTCAAAGTAAAAAACAAAAAATTGGTCTGGGAAGTGTAGCTTGGAAGTAGAATGCCTCTGGGTTCAATCCCCAGGACCAAAAAATAAAATTGGGCTGGGGTGTAGCTCAATCAGAATGCACCTGGGTTCATTCCCTGTACCACGTAAAAAGAAAAGAGAAAATGCACAGAAGGTCTGGGGATGTGGCTCAGTGGTAGAGGGCCTTCCTAGCATACATGAGGCCCTGGGTTCAATCCCCAGTACTACCAAAAAAAAAAAAAGGTACATGAAAACGGGCACCACTTGACATGGATCCTGTATATTTCAGTGCCTTATGAAGTTTGGTTCATGTTTCACATGCAAACTATGGTCTATTTTGATTCACAGGGTGAACTGGGGCAAGCTATGGTTGGACTAATGGAAACAGCTCACCGGCTCCAAGCGGTGAGCCACCAGGGAACTGCTGTTTTCCTGCTGTTAGGGTGGCTGAGAGACTGCAATAGGTGTTGTGTGTGCCACACAGACACACTCACACAAACAGGTGATGCAGGACAAGTCACAGAAGTTTCTTGATCAGTTCTAGAAATTGGGAGGAAAGTTTTTTTTTCCTTCTGGGTCTCAGTAGTCTGTATCACATTCTCAGCTTATAATTGACTTACTTGAGTTTTCAAACTCACAGGAGTCTATGGGGACTGGTCAGAGTGTGGTCAGTTCAAGGTAAGAAAGGAAGGGGCAGGAACAATTCCTCCTTTACACTTCAAGCAGCTGAGGCTTAACACATGTCCCATATAAAAACTCAACTTGAGCCGGGCGTGATGGCCCATGCTTGTAA
Source organism: Glis glis (assembly GCA_004027185.1). NCBI lineage: Eukaryota > Metazoa > Chordata > Mammalia > Rodentia > Gliridae > Glis > Glis glis. The sequence goes on from PVJS01051681.1 coordinate 13,069, forward strand.
TCCCAGTACTTGGGAGGCAGAGACCGGAGGATCCGGGTTCGCGGCCAGCCTCAGCTACTTAGTGAGGCCCTCTACAACTTCGTGAGACCCGGTTTCAAAATAAAGTATAAAAAATAGCCAGGGGTGTAGCTCGGAGGTAGAATGCCCCTGGGTTCAATCCCTGGTACCGCAAAGAAAAAAAAAAAAACTCAATTAGAGTCACAAATATGCCACTTATGATGACTTTAAAATAATTATGATTTTAGAGGCATTTTGTGTGTGTGTGTGTGTGTGTGTGTGTGTGTGTGTGTGTGTGTATGTGGTACTGGGGTTGAACCCAAAGGCATTCTACCTCTGAGCTACACCTTGCAACTCCCAGTGGGGGATTTCTTTGACCCTCAAGAATAAACTTCAGGGACCAGAAAGTGCTACCTTGGCAGCTTATGACCTCCAGAGGGGCCATACTTAAGTTGCTGAGGCTGGCTTAGAACCTGAGATCCTCCTGTCTCAGCCTCCCAAGTACTGGCATTCCAAGTGCATGCCAGCACACTCAGCTCCAGTGTCCTATTTATAGGACAATCTATGTGTGTGTGTGTGTGTGTGTGTGTGTGTGTGTGTGTGCGCGCGTGTGTGTGCATGTCTGGGGATTGAACTCAGGTACACTTTACTTCTGAGTTACACCCCCAGCTATTTTTATTTTTTATTTTGAAAGAGGGTCTTGCAGCCAGGTATGGTGGTGCACGCTTGTAATCCCAGTACTTGGGAGGCTGAGATCGGAGGATCTGGGTTCGCAGCCAGCCTCAGCTACTTAGTGAGGCCCTCTGCAACTTAGTGAGACCCTG
>PVJS01051682.1:0-13884 GCA_004027185.1 Glis glis
GATTGAACGCAGGGGCGTTCTACCTCCGCGCTACGCCCCCGGCCCTATTTTTTATACTTTATTTTGAAACCGGGTCTCACGAAGTTGCGGAGGGCCTCACTAAGGAGAGAGAGACAGAGAGAGAGAGAGAGAGAGCTGAGGCTGGCCACGAACCAGGATCCTCCGGTCTCCGCCTCCCAAAGTACTGGGATTACAAGCATGCGCCACCACGCCCGGCCCAATTTTTTTTTTTTAATTAGGGTCTCACTAAGTTGCTGAGGCTGGCCTCAAACCTGTGAACCTCCTGTCTCAGCCTCTCAAGTATTGGAATTACAGGTGTTCATCACTGGGCCCTGCTGAAATTGGCCTTCTTTTATCTTCATCTGTAACAATGTAACATTTCTCTGCTGATTCAAAAGCATTAGCTGGGTATGGTAGCCCATGCTTGTAATCCCAGTACTGGGGAGGCTGAGACAGGAGGATTGCAGGTTCACAGTTAGCCTCAGTTACTTAGTGAGGCCTTCTGCAACTTAGTGAGATCCTATTTCAAAATAAAGAATAAAAGGCCAGGCGTGGTGGCGCACGCTTGTAATCCCAGTACTTTGGAAGGCGGAGACTGGAGGATCCGGGTTCGTGGCCAGCCTCAGCTCTCTTGCTTTCTCTCTCCCTGTCTCTCTCTCTCTCTCTCTCCTTAGTGAGGCCCTCCGCAACTTCGTGAGACCCGGTTTCAAAATAAAGTATAAAAAATAGGGCCGGGGGCGTAGCCCGGAGGTAGAACACCCCTGCGTTCAATCCCCGGCACCGCCAAAAATAAATAAATAAATAAATAAATAAATAAATAAATAAAAATAAAGAATAAAAAATAGGGCTGGGGATGTAGCTTGGAGGTAGAATGCCCCTGGGTTCAATCCCCAGTACTGCAAAAAAAAGAAGTCAAGAGGGCATGTTGGCACACGCTTGTAATCCCAGTACTTGGGAGGCTGAGACCGGAGGATCCGGGTTCACGGCCAGCCTCAGCTACTTAGTGAGGCCCTCTGCAACTTAGTGAGACCCTGTTTCAAAATAAAGAATAAAAAATAGGGCTGGGGGTACAGCTCAGAGGTAGAATGCCCCTAGGTTCAATCCCCAGTACCGCAAAAAAAAAGAAAGAAGTCATTAATTAATTCGGGGAGGGAGTGATAAGGATGCCCAAATGTGTCTTGGTGCACATACACAGTCCCCCTAGGCACACAGGAAAACCCCTGGAAACACTGTACAGAGAGGGCTTTCACTCTCTACCCCTTCCTCCCCACTCACGGAGGCAGCCATGCTGCCAAGGCAGCAACCCCCACACGAACTACGAAAAGAGTGGAGGCGAAACAGCTCAATCAAAACAGCCTGGGGACGGGAGGAGGGTACGCTTGTCAGGGAAAGTCTCCAGGGACAGGCCAGAGAACTTCTGCTTCTGCCTTGGCGTCCTCAGCAAACAACCCCTGAGGTCTGCTTACCTGAGCTTAGCAGCCAAGCCCTCCCTTTAACCTTTCACAAGGAGGAGGAATATTAAAATTCACCCTGTGACTTGAAAAGTGTATTGTGAGAAATGTCAGAGTGCAGCTTCTAAGAGCACTCTGGGGAGCACCACCGAGAGCAATTCTGAAAGCCCAGCAGTGGGAACTGACGCAGGAGCGCACAGGTGGAAGGGCCGCATGGCGCTGCTTCAGCACAGCACTGGCAGTTCTGCTTCAGGCCAGATGCCACAGACTGACCCGGCAGGATGCAGACTACTCAACTTCCCGAAACGGAATATGGCTCTTCAGCTCTCTACAAGGCTGCTTCATTTATTCTGATTAAGACTCATTCACTCCAGCCTGCCCATTTCCATGAGCCTCCTGCTGACTCAGGCTGCCCTTGGTTAAGGACAAGAAACACTGAACTATAATATATATATGGGACATATATATAATGTATAAATAATATATATAATTAATAATATATAATAATTATATATAATATATATAGGGGATATATATGGGATATATATAGGGATATATATGGGACATATATATATATTGGGTATGTATATCTATATATATGACATATATATATATATAGAGAGAGAGAGAGAGAGAGAGTGAGCGAGCGCGCGCACATTTCTTAACAGGCAGGACAGCAGTTCTCTTAAAACTGTAAACCTGAAATTAAGGCTATCAAAGTGAGTTGGGCATGGTGGCACATGCTTGTAATCCCAGTACTTTGGGAGGCGGAGACCGGAGGATCCAGGTTCGCAGCCAGCCTCAGCACACGCTCTCTCTCTCTCTCTCTCTCTCCCTGTCTCTCTCTCTACTTAGTGAGGCCCTCCGCAACTTCGTGAGACCCAGTTTCAAAATAAAGTATAAAAAATAGGGCCGGGGGTGTAGCATGGAGGTAGAACGCCCCTGCGTTCAATCCCCAGTACTGCAAAAAAAAAAAAAAAAAACAGGCTATCAAAGTGAAACCAAAATCAATGCAAACACCTCTTCTCCAGGTCTGTTAATACTAGTCATTCCCTCTATTACCTAAAAGGGAGAGAATTCATAAATACTCTTTTATTTCAAACTCAAATGTGTTGCTGGATTAGAATCAAAGCATGATGTTAAGCCAGTTGGAAGAAAGAGAGCTTTCCTAAAAATTCTGTCATCTGCTAGGAGAGTTTAAAGAGGGGAATTGGGGTGAGATACTCAGGGCATCCATCTTTAGGGGTAGAGTCTACAGAGGGTAGAGATCCAGACATGCCTTGGCCAGCATTTCAGTCTGCTTTTGTTTCTCCTTAGACTGTATCTGTGATGTTTAACTCACTAGCCAGAGACATTCAACATTGCTTCTTAGAGTATTTTATAGTTTCCCTTTGTAATCAACCAGGGACACTCAAGACTTATATAACCTGGTGCTTGCCTGACGCTAAGCACTGAACTGATCATCTGAGGGCCCAAGTAACAAACCTGATGCCAAAAAGACAGAAACATCCTGCTGCAGGAAAGACCTTCTAGTGCTGATGGGCTGGGCAGATCTAATACCCATGAAATCACCAGAGGACACTCACTTCCAAATTGGGGGCAACGGCTGCAGCTGTAGTGCTCTTCCTGTGTCTCCAGATAACTACCCTCACTGCTTTTTCAGGGATGTGGATTTTTTTTTTTTTTGCAGTACTGGGGATTGAACCCAGGGGCATTCTACCTCCAAGCTACACCCCCAGCCCTATTTTTTATTCTTTATTTTGAAACAGGGTCTCACTAAGTTGAGGAGGGCTTCACTAAGTAGCTGAGGCTGGCCACAAACCCAGATCCTCCGGTCTCAGCTTCCCAAGTACTGGGATTACAAGTGTGCGCCACCACGCCCAGCTTAGGGATGTGGATTATTAAAGGTGAAAGAGTAAGCTGGATTGAAAGAAAAGCTGGAGAAAAACCATATTGTGGACACCTACCTTAATTCCACACCTACATAACTCTTAGCAGGTCACTTCATTGGGAACAGCCTAAGACATCAAACTGCCTAGTCCTCTACATCCCTAGAATTCTGCAGGGAAGACAGGATCTTTATTGTCATTATATTATCTTGGGACCCTACAGAGGCCTTACACTCTGGAGGGAATCCTGACACCAATAATATCATTCCTCTGAAAGAGAATTTCTGTTCTCCAAGAATGGCAAAGGTATCAACAGAGAGCAGGCTCCACAAGGGCAGAGATCAAATCTGTCTTGCTCTCCACTGTATTTTTGTGTATGTGTGTGTGGTACTGGGGATTGAACCCAGGGGCATTCTACCTCCGAGCTACACCCCCAGCTCTATTTTATTTTCTATTTTGAAACAAGATCTCACTAAGTTGCAGAAGGCCTCGCTAAACTGCTGAGACTGGCCTCAGACCTGCGCTCCTCCTGTCTCAGCCTCCCAAGCACTGGGATTAGAAGCATGTGCCACCACACTCGGCTTTCCACTGCATTTCCAATGTCCATAATAGTAGGCACACAATAAATATGCTTGGAAGGAAGGAAGGGACTAACTTGGCAAGCTACTTATGACACAAAACGCAAAAGTGCTATTGATAAAACACTATCCTGACCAAAAGACAAAGCCAACCAGGCCCGGCACAAGGCCGTGCCAAGTGTCAGCACATCATCAGTGTTGGGGGATGTAAGGCAGAGGGCAAGGTGGTGTCAGGGCCGCAGAACAGAATCATCTTCTAGAGGGAAAGTTTCCTTAGCTGAAGGAGGAAACAAGTGGCCTGTCATGCTCCTTAGTGGCATGTTACAACCATGAAAAATGTACAATACAGTTCACTCTGTTATAGGCTTCAATCAGTGTCGAGCCTGTAACGCCGTATGAATGCAGGCCTCCTTCCTCTGACAATGCAATGCAGAAAGGCCAGCTGCCTATGTTATACTTAAAACGTGGGGACTGAGATCCCACCAGACAGAGGCTTAAGAAACACAGAGGACTCAAATCCGCCGCCTGCTGGGTCAACCTGAAACTAGCCAAGACTTTAACCAAACTGGACTTTATGTTATCATAATAACTATTCCTAACACTGAATTTTATTTATAAATGTGGGAGTAGGCTAATCCTTTTGCATGAACATTTTATTTAATCCTCACAATAATCCCATGAGAGCTACTGTCATCCCATGTCATAAATGAAGAGCCTGATGAAAGGTGGATTTAGCACAACACCCAGATCACAATAAAACCAGGACTCAGACTCGGGCTTGTCTGACTCCTGAGCCCGTGTTGCACGTTTCTGGCCACTCTCCATCTCTTGCTAGCTGATAAACAGACAGGCAGTCAAGACCCATTCTTACAGATTCTCTCTGAAACTTATCTAGTACTGCCTGGAATCAGAAGTGACTACACAGTCTTAACCACATGGGCTAACTTTTGTTAGGGACGCTCCTGGATGAAGGATCAGAAAGAAAGCATAAAAGGCAAGTCCTAGGAGATAGGGGTGTGGCTTAGTCATAGAACCATGCTTAGCATGTATGGGGCTCTGGGTTCAATCCCCAGCACTAAAAGTGGAGATGAGGGGACCTTCAAATCACCTGAGAATGCAAACTCTAACCACGCACAGTTCTTGCCACATTCCTGCCAATTCCACATAACTCCTTGAATTAGAAGCTGTTCCAATTACTGAGAGTTTTATAAAATCTCCACAATAAGCCAAAAGGCTATGCTTTGGCCCTGAGATTGTTATTTTGTTTTTATAAGCTTCTCTGCTGTCTCATTATTTCCTCCCTTGAGGAATTCCTGAGGTGGGTCAATTTAGAAAAGCTTTCAAAGTGAATTGGGTTTACTGCCAACCCTGCCATTTTCTCATGCATCTTCACTTTGTTGCATAGTTAGGAAGTAAGTTTACATTTGCATAGTTTTTCTAAAGGGAAAAAGAACCCACCAAAATTACAATCTTCCAAGATAGAGAGAAGGACCTAAGATGATTCTTTTTTACTAAAGAATATCTAAGCAAGAGACAACGATTTCGTTTGATTGGAGAGAGGTTAACTAGGGATTCTGATTGGCCTTACTTATGTCAATTACGTTGTGATATAACAAGACCCCACAGATTTCTCAGTGCTAGCTGAATTTTAGAATCAAAAAACTTGCATGGGTTGTGTTAACAGCCAGAAAACTCTACCTTCCCCCAGCTGCCATGCACTCAAGTCATTATCCTACAATCTGAAGAGACAGATTTAGGATTAATAATTTATTACCTTCCTGTTCTGCAATGTAGTTAAGAATATAGGACAGTTTGGCAGGAGAAAGTTCCTGCTGAAGGCTCACAGCTACAAGATACATTCTATTAGTCATCTATCTTAAATTAGGTGCCCAGCAGATACAAGAACAGGGATATAATGCCACCTAAAAAGTCTCCTGAAATGCTTTTCTCCTGAAGATAAGACCAATGTATATTCAAAATGTATCTTTCTCTTAAAGGAAAAGACACCTCTTGGTCTGGCTGGTTATTAGAGGGACTCTAGCCCTCAAGGTACTACAAAAGGGTGAAGGCAAAGGAGGAAAGTGAGTTCAGGGCCCACAGATACCTTCTGCCTGCCAAGGTCACTTGCCTGGGCTCACAAATGCAAGCAGAGACGAGAACAAAAGAGAACAGCAACCAGAGAGGAAGAGGCCTCTGGCTCAGCCAGCAGCCGTCTCTGTCCCCTCTAGTCCCCGTGGGGGCTGAGGGTGATCATTAACCTCACCCACCCAGAGTTTGGGACTCAGCAAAATATCAAACATGGCAGTTGGGGAAGATGAAGATTAAAGTATCATTTTTATAGTAAGTGATAAGGGTGACTGGAGGACATGGAAGAGATGTGTAATCACAAATGGCCTTTCTTATACTTTCCTATACAAAATTAAACTTACCCAACTGGGAAAATGCAGGCTGTCCTCACATGGGCAGACCAGCGAGGGCATGGCAGGGCAAGAAGACGTGCAAATCCTAAAGACTGGCCACTCCATACGATAGGATTCTTTTCTAACCTCATCAATCAGAAAAATCACCATTCATGGAGTCAAGAGAAAAGGTGAAGAAAGAAGTAAAAGTTACCTTCCAAACACTGTTTCCTCCTGGGGAGTGAAGTGCCGCTTGATGGGCTGAGATTGAAAAACAGAGCAGGACAGAACAATTCTCCCTGACTATATGTTCCAAGGTGGTGCTGTTTCCAGCATTATGTTTAGGCTACACCAACAAAATTTTATTGCTACCCACTATGTGCTAGATGCTAGGGATATAACTTAAGTAAGACAGTTTTGTGGCAGACACATAAACAAGTAATGATAGTAGACATCTGCTGCAGCCATGACAGAGTTAACTGGTACCAACCTGTCATAAACAACTATAAAACTTGACAGAATATACGAGAAAACTGTTTTTAGTCAGGAAATAACAGGCAGTGCAAGGCTGAGGTCCTGAGAGAAGGAAAACTTGAAGTGAGCCCCACAATTGCCCAATTCTCTGTTAAAAGACAATTTCCTGGAGTCAGGCACGGTGGTGCATGCCTGTAATCCCAGTACATGGGAGACTGAGACAGGAGGATCGCTCAGCAATTTAGCAAGGCCCTCCGCAACTTAGTGAGACCCAATTTCAAAATAAAACAGGGCTGGAGGTGTAGTTCAGAAGTAGAACACCCCTGGGGACTGGGTTCAGCCCCTAGTACCACAAAAAGGAAAAAGAAAAAAAATTTCTAGCCAGGTGTGATGGCGTACGCTTGTAATTCCAGTACTTGGGAGGCAGAGACCGGAGGATCCGGGTTCGCAGCCAGCCTCAGCTACTTAGTGAGGCCCTCTGCAACTTCGTGAGACCCGGTTTCAAAATAAAGTATAAAAAATAGGGCCAGGGGTGTAGCTCGGAGGTAAAATGCCCCTGGAAGCCGGGCGTGGTGGCGCACACTTGTAATCCCAGTACTTTGGGAGGCGGAGACCGGAGGATCCGGGTTTGGGGGCCAACCTCAGCGTGCATGCGTGCGCGCGATCGATCGATCGATCTCTCTCTCTCTCTCCTCTCTCCTCTCTCTCTCTCTCTCTCTGTCTCTCTCTCTCTCTACCTAGCGAGGCCCTCCACAACTTCGTGAGACCCGGTTTCAAAAATAAAGCATAAAAAAAAAATAGGGCCAGGGGCGTAGCGCAGAGGTAGAACGCCCCTGCGTTCAATCCCCGGTACTGCAAAACAATATATATATATATTTCTCAACCATAGCATAGAAAGCTAAATCAGGCATGGTGGCTCATGCCTGTAATCCCAGTACTTGGGAGGCAAAGACAGGAGGATTGCAGGTCGGAGGCAAGCCTCAGCAACTTAGCAAGGTCCTAAGCAACTGTGCGAGAACCTGTTTCAAAATAAAAAAATAATAAGCCAGATGTGGTGGTGCACACCTGTAATCCCAGTACTTGGGAGGTTGAGACAGGAGGAGCGCAGGTTCGAGGACAGTCTCAGCAAGTAGTGAGACTCTCATCAACCTAGCAAGATCGTTTCCAAATAAGAAATAAAATTGGGCTGGGAATGTAGCTCAAAAATAGAATGCCTCTGGATTCAATCCTCAATACCACACACACACACACACACACACACAAAATAATAATAATCATAATGGGATGGGGGTATAACTCAGAGGTAGAACACCCCTGGGTTCAATCCTAACTTAGTACAACAACAACAACAAAAAGCAAACACCTAAGCAGAAGGGTCTCACTGAGCCCAAGAAGCAGAGATCTATGTCTGGCTAGAATTAAAGAGGTAATACATTGGAAAGTAAGGAGCTGTAAAAAAGGAGGCTCTCAGAAGCCCAGGGGGAGGGTCTCCCGCCAGTCTGTGGCCAAGGGCTGGGCGGGAAAGGCAGAGGGCAAGACCACGTGATATTTATTAGCTGGTAGATGCTATAGGGCTGAGTGGGAAACAGAATCACTAGAGGTCAAGCAGTACTGGGAGTAGAAGGCGGGAGCATGTCAGAACCTGCCAAAGTGAAGAAATCAACATGGACACCATATGCCAGTGGAGACACCAGAAAGGCCTCACCTTAGGAGTAAGGGCCACACTGGAGAACAAGACCTACTACACACCTCTGCTCACAAAGCCTGAAACTGTACATGGTACAGTATGGTGTAACAATAGAGATGTGCAGACATTATGGAAGCTTAACACAGTAGTTTAGACCAGAGGTCTCAGAGCAGTCAGAAAGGAGCTTATGTTTACCCACATCAGAAACATCAGGCAGAATGGTAATGACATACGCGATGGAATGGAGCAAGAAACCTAAGACGAACAGTGATGTTTGATATAGAGGAAAGAAAGGAATAGGGAATGACTCAGGGATTTTTACTTCAAAATATGGGTGGAAACGGTCTTTTTATGCTTACATGGAATAAAGGAGAAGAAAGAGGGATTAAAAACTCATGGGTTCAGTTTTTGTTGTTGTTGATTGTTGTTTGTACTGAGGATTGAACCCAGAAGCATTCTACCTCTGAGCTATACCCCAGTGCTTTTTATTTTTTATTTTGAAATAGGGTCTTGCTAAGTTGCTAAGGATTTGCAAAGTTGCTAAGGCTGTCCTCAAACCTGCAATCCTATCTCAGCCTCCCAAGTACTGGGATTACAGGCATGCACCACCACAGCCAGCAATGGGTTCCATTTTGATGTTAACTCAAGGGTCGCTGTGAGACCTCCAGTTGGAGATGTGTGACACACCGGTGTCTAGGTGGAGTGGTGCTCTGGAGTGCTTATTGAGTGACTACAGGGCAGGCAGGTTGTAACCTGCAGGAATGAGTGAGATTATCCAGGGAGAGCACGAGAGTGGGACATGAAAGATCTGAAATGGAACCCTGAAGAATGAAAGGTTTAAAGGACAAACTGAGAAGGGGGTGAGGGAAAGGTCATTAGAAAGAGCAGCGCACCGGCTAGAAGAATAAAGGAAAGCATGCGTAACTTCAGGCCAGTGAGGAAAGGGCCTCAAGAAGGTAGGCAAAGGTGTCAAATGCAGCACAGATGTTAAGTAAGGTAAACTGTGAAGGTGGCCATCTAGGAAGGCCACTGGACACCTTGGCAAAAGCCAAGGTTTGGGCAGAAGCCAGACCTCACTGGGTTCAGAAGAAGTCCGAGGTGGGAAAATGGAGAGCAAATGTGGTCCATTCTGTCAGAAAGTTCCATTGACTGGGAAAACCAAGACAGGGGCCTGGGTAAGGCCTCTCACAAAAAACAGTGCTTGCTCAATAAATATGTGTTTACTGAATAATAAAAAGTGAACAGCTGAATGACCTAGTAAATCTCTACCATCTGATTGTTTCCCTAGACCTTGTCTCTCAGTGTCAGTTCGTCTGTCTGCAAACTGGATATTGGATATGTATTAGGCCCAAGCCAAGTTCCACTTCCTCCATGAAGTCATATTTTCTTTTTTTTTTTTTTTTTGCGGTACCGGGGATTGAACCCAGGGGCGTTCTACCTCTGCGCTACATCCTCGGCCCTATTTTTTATACTTTATTTTGAAACCGAGTCTCACGAAGTTGCGGATGGCCTCACTAAGTAGAGAGAGAGAGAGAGAGAGAAAGAGAGGAAGAGAGATAGAGCTGAGGCTGGCCACGAACCCGGATCCTCCGGTCTCCGCCTCCCAAAGTACTGGGATTACAAGCGTGCGCCACCACACCCGGCCATGAAGTCATATTTTCTAACTCTCAATTACCTTCTCTACTATAATAAAAAAGATGGGTAATAACAAGAGTTGTAAACAAACCAAGTGCTGTGTGCATGTATGTTTGTACCACTTTAAACTTCACTATGACGTATTGATGTATAATTACAATGCACCAGTAAAAGTATAAGAATAATAAGTGTTGGTTAAGATGTAGAGAAATCAGAACACCTAATATAAAATGATGCAGCTGCTGGGTGTGGTGACATGATAGTATATATCAATAAAAAAATAACCTCTATGCTGGGCATGGTGGTGCACGCTTGTAATCCCAGTACTTGGGAGGCTGAGACAGGAGGATCACAGGTTCACAGTCAGCCTCGGTAACTTAATGAGGCTCTCAGCAACCTAGTAAGACCCTATTTCCAAATAAGATATAAAACCGAGCTAAGGGTATAGCTTGGAAGTAGAATGCTTCTGGGTTCAATCCCCAGTACCAAAAAAACAAAAACAAAAAATACCCTCTAATCTTTTATTAACAGAACACCAAAATTCTACCCATTTATTCAGGACTACATCTACTGGTGTGTACTGAATAAAGCTACTCTCTTCAGTGAGAGATTCCTTGAGGACAGAGAACTTCGTCAACTTTCTCTTGGACTACTTAATTAGCTTCCTAGTGGATACTCTTACCTCTAGCCCTGACTTCCCTCCCCTTTCCATCTTCCTCCCATCTGCATCATTATTATCCTTCTATACTCCAGCAAAATTGATCTAGAAATTTACCAGTATTACAGTATAACTAACACAGTAATAATATGTACTGTATTATATTTAAAGTATTATGGAATATTTGCCTATAAGAGGTACACAGACAATTAACTGAAAATAAAAAGATAAAACTTTGTATTTGTTTTTTCATTGATCTTTTTAAAAACTGGTTTTTGGCATCATCTATACATATGACATTAGTACAATGTTACTTGATATAATATATAAATAAACCTATATTTGGGTGCATCCTCAACTTTTTTATGGATTGTAGTGCATAATCAAAATAATTTATAGACCACCTGCCTAAAAAGTTAAAATTGAGGCTTCTTAGCAGGGCAAACAAGATCCTTTGTGACCTGGCCACCACCTACCTCTTGGGAGCTGCCATTCCATCTTTGCTCTTTATATTCCAGCAGCACTAAACAGCTTGTTTAGTTTCTTCTATGTACCAAGCTGTTCCACACTTTGTGCCTTTGTTCTTGCATTCCCATTGCCTGGGAATGCCTTTTGAATCCTTCAAATTCAAACTTCAAAACTGATCAGGCATCAGCTTCTCTGGAAAGGATTCCTCGGAGCTTGCCTTCACCTCTATGCTAAATGCTTCCTCTCTGGTTCTAGTAGCATTCTGCATTGCGTCCCTCCAGATTTCCACTCACCACATCAGAGTGTTGATGTATCTATTTTCCTCATCAGCTTCTCTGGAAAGGATTCCTCGGATCTTGCCTTCACCTCTATGCTAAATGCTTCCTCTCTGGTTCTAGTAGCATTCTGCATTGCGTCCCTCCAGATTCCCACTCACCACATCAGAGTGTTGATGTATCTATTTCCCTCATCAAGCTGGATGTTCTTCCAGGGCAAGCTCTGTGCTGTACTCATCTTTATTACCCCAGTGACCAGCTTAGGACCAGACTCCCAGTAAGTCCTCAAAGAATGGTCCTGAATATTTTTTTCTCTGTACCCAAAATACTTTTTTATTTTTTGGTACTAAAGATTGGACCCAAGACTGATTTTAATTTTTATTCTGAAACAGGGTCTCACAGCCGAGTGTGCTGGCACACTCCTGCAATCCCAGTACTTGGAAGACTAAGACAGGCCAATCACAGACTTGATCCAGCCTCAGCAACTTAGCAAGGCCCTCAGCAACCTAGTGAACCCTGTTTCAAAGTAAAAAATAAAAAAGGCTGAGGGCTCAGAAGTAAAATGCCCATGGGTTCAATACCGGATGAAAGGCACGCAGGCAGGCAGGCAGACTAAGTTACCAAGGCTGGCCTTGAACCTGTGATCCTCCTGTCTCATCCTCCCAAGTACTGGGCTTACAAGTGTGCACCACCATGCCCCAAATAGTTTTTAACTAACTGTTCAATCTCCTTCCAAGAAGCAGAAGGTCAGAAGTTTTCATAGCCAATTGTTAGTTTTATTATATTTATATTTCTTTATTAGCCTCCTTATTTTAAGTTTCCAGAGCCAGTTAAGTCCTGGCATCTCCCACAAGCCTGCACACATAACTCTTCAGCTGTACACTTTCTTTCTTTAGATATGTTAATACATTTGTTAAGATTTTAGTCCCATTGTTTTGGTTCCAAAGGCATGTGTCTCCTTCAGGTATCATTGTATACCTCTGCTCTGATAATCTTGATTTTGCAGTTTAATTCTCAAAGGATGATTCACTTATTGCTAATTTATTACTTTATTTAGTGATCAAATATTTTTATGGTGCATCTATTATGTGGCATGCCCTGGTACTTGCTTGGAATACCTAGAATAAGTAAGAGAGGCAAGATCCCTGCTCTGAAGAGGTTAACAAACTATTAAAGGAACTTCTAAGCTTTTAGGGTCACCTCACATTTGTCTCCAGATGATAATCACCAGTCCTTTTCACATAATTGGTACTATAATGAATATGCAATTGTGTATCTTCCTTTATCATTTTCTATCATTAGGAGCATTTCCCCATGTATTTATTCTTATAAAATATTACTTTGGGGGGGCATGGTGGTACATGCTTGTAATCCCAGTGCTTGGGAGACTGAGACAGGAGGATTGCAGGTTCACAGCTGGCCTCAGCAACTTAGTGGGGCCCTCCACAACTTATTGAGACCCTGTTTCAAAATATAAAATAAAATAGGGCTGGGAGTGCAGTTCAGAGATAGAATGCCACTGGGTTCCATCCCCAGTACCACACACACAAAAATATATATTAATTTTGAGGTTGGATGATATTCTACCATGTGCCTATGCAAAAATTTCACCACTGTCCTATTGTTAGGCAGGTTATAGCAATGTTTTGCAGCACAGAATAAATATGTGTTGATAAGCACTCTCATTCACAACTATCTAAATGCATCCTTGAGATAAATTCTTAAAAGGGGAATTAAGTCAAAGGATGTCAACTTTTTAGGTCTAATGATATTTAAGCCAAGTTCTCTGTTGAAATTCCCAACACTATATGAGTGAGGGCAACTCCATCATCCCTTGCAGAACTAGATGTTTTTACTTTTGGTTTTTGCAGTGCTGGGGATTAAATCTAGGGCTCTGCAGGTGCTAGGGCAAGTGCCCTACCATGGAGTTACACCCTATCCCCCTAGACATTTTTACTTTAATCTTCATCAATATGATAGATTAAAAAGAATTTCTCATTTTAATCTGCAGTTCTTTGGTTGCTAATGAGAATGAACTTTTGTGTGTGTGTATGTGTGTGTGTGTGGTTCTAGGGAATGAGCTCAGGAACACTCTACCACTGAGCTACACACACACACATACACACACACACACCACCTTTTTATTTTGAAACAAGGTTTCGCGCCGGGGTGGTGGCACACGTTTGTAATCCCAGTACTTGGGAGGCTGAGACAGGAGGATCACAGGTTCGCGGTTAGCCTCAGCTACTTAGTGAGGCCTCCACAATTCAGTGAGACCCTGCTTCAAAATAAAGAATAAAAAATAGGGTGTAGCTGGGAGGTAGAATGCCCCTGAGTTCAATTCCCAGTATTGCAAAAAAAAAAAAAAAA
>PVJS01051683.1:0-13883 GCA_004027185.1 Glis glis
GAGGGCCTCACTAGGTAGAAAGAGAGAGAGAGAGAGAGAGAGAGAGAGAGAGAGAGACAGGGAGAGACAGACAGAGAGAGAGAGAGAGAGAGAGAGAGAGCGAGTGAGCTGAGGCTGGCCGCGAACCCGGATCCTCCGGTCTCTGCCTCCCAAAGTACTGGAATTACGAGCGTGTGCCACCATGCCCGGCAGTAATGGGCTTTTTTTTATTGTCTGTTTGTTTTTTGGTACTGGGGATTGAACCCACGGGCATTCTGTCTCCGAGTTACACCCCCAGCCCTATTTATTTTTTATTTTGATAGTCTTACTAAGTAGCTGAGGCTGACCCTTGAACCTGCAATCCTGTCTCAGCACCCCCATGTACTGGGATTACAGGCTTGCACCTGGCTTGAGACCCTGTTTCAAAATAAAAAATCAAAAATAAAAAAGCTGGGTGTGGTGGCACACACTTGTAATCCCAGTACTTGGGAGGCAGAGACAGGAGATCATAGGTTCAGAGTCAGCCTCAGCAACTTAGTGAGACCCTGTTTCTAAATTAAAAAATAGGGCTGGGGTGTACCCCAGAGGGTAGAATGCCCCTGGGTTCAATCCCTAGCAACACACACACACACACACACACACACACACACATACACACCTGTGGGTGTAGCTCAGAGGTAGAGTGCCCTGGCAGGAGGTAATGTTAAAGAAATAGTTATTAAATCATTAGAGCATGTGAGAATGACTTTATTTGTGACCATGAAATAGGTATAGGGACCATGGCAATGAGATTTTGCAGTGTGGGAGAGAGATTGGGTTCAATTCCAAATACAGCGTGGGCAGCTGGGAATTTATAGCCAAGGAGTGGTGGGTGGGGGTGGAGGGAGCAGTGTCAGTGGGTGAAAAATTATTAAGAGGAAGCCTCAGGGGTAAGGGAGATTCTGACTAAACGAATCCAACAGAATTCTTGCTGAAAGCAGCTAGGGTGATCAGACATTACCTAGGAGATGGTGGAGGATTAGGAATCTGATCAGATATTGAGGGTGATCAGATAACGAAGGTAGGGGGTTCTTGCTAAACTGACTTAGCAGAATTCTTTCTAAAACTGAAATTTTGGGGGGGGTTGAGGTACTGGGGATAGAACCTAAGGGATAAAACCTTTGAGCTACACCCCCAGTCCTTTAAAAATTTTTTTTTATATTGAAACAGGGTCTCACTAAGTTGCTGAGAGTCTCATTACATTGCTGAGGCTGTCCTCCAACCTGTGATCCTCCTATCTCAGCCTCCCAAGTACTGGGATCAGGCCAAGCTCTAAAACTGAATTTTATAAGAAAGAACACAAATGAACCTGAGAGAAGGTTCAGGAACCTGCCTCAAGTTTGGTCAAGCCGAGAATCATTGTTCCCATAATAAAACACCACAGGCTGGGTGGCTTATAAACAGAATTTATTTTTCACAATTCTGGATGCTGGAAAGTTCAAGTTCAAGGTGCCAGCAGATTCTGTCTTTTTTTCCTGGTACTAGGCTATTCACAAACGTTTTTAAGAAGCTTATCTATATAATCAGGGTGGTGATCTTGAATAAAAATAACCTCTGAGTATCATGTTTTGGACAGATTGCTTATAGGTAGATTCAGGAATTGTTTTCTAGCCATGATAAACGCTGTGTAAGGTTAAAAAAATGTCCCTAGGTACACTCTAATTAAAAAAAAATCAGACTGGTCAAGTATTGTTTCTTGCCAGAAGCAATAATCCAGAGAGCCCAAATTAAATACCTGATAAAAGGAAAAATACCCCAACTCTACAAACAACTCCAAATTTTGTTGGGGGCCATCCTAGCCCACGCAATGAGGTCACCATTTTAGACTGGTTTAACCATGTACACAGTACATGCTAAGTGGAAATTGTCTGTATCAAGTTTCCTTGGACCGGATGGGACCGAAAGCCTGACATTGATGACCTCCTATTCTCCCTGAAACGTTCACCTTGCCACTCCCTGGTCTTAACTTGTGATCTTCTTCCCATTTGCTTTGTTTGAACCCTTACTATAAGAAGGGCCCTGGCTACAGAAGGCCAGGAGAATTTGTCATCTCTATCTCCTCCCGACCCCCCAATTATTAAATTATCTCCAAATTATTATATCAGACTTCGTGTCATTTTCATGCGAGAAAACTATTGATCAGGAAGCTGCCTGGTGTAGCGACCTTTTGTGGCAGGAACCACGGAATAGTTTTTAGGGTGCTGCCTACAGCAACAACCTTCTGTGGCGGGACTACAGAGCAAGTAAGCATCTGCCAGAGCACCCAATAAAATTTGTCTTTATTTGTTTATTTATTTTTTATGGTACTGAGGATTGAACCCAGGGGCATTTTACCTCTGAGCTATACCCCCAGCCCTATTTTTTTTATTCTTTATTTTGAAACAGGGTCTCCTAAGTTGTGGAGGGCCTCACTAAGTAGCTGAGGCTGGCTGAGAACCTGGATCCTCCGGTCTCTGCCTCCCAAGTACTGGGATTACAAGCATGTGCCACCACGCCTGGCAAAATTTGGCTTTACATGGGAGAAAATTTAAAGAACACATGGAAATCCGGGTGTGGTGGCATTCACTTGTAATCCCAGTACTTGGGAAGCTGAGACAGGAGGATTGCAGGTTCGTGGCCAGCCTCAGCAATTTAGTGAGGCCCTCTGCAACTTAGTGAGACCCTGTTTCAAAATAAATAAAAATAGGGCTTGGGGGTGTAGTTCGGAGGTTGAATGCCCCTGGGTTCAATCCCCAGTACCACACACACACACACACCACCACCACCACCACCACCACCACCAACAACAACTACACATGGAGTTTCTAAACAAGCTACCTTGGGAGCTCAATTCAAAAGTAGACGTTGATTTACTAAAATACGTGTTTCAGCACAGCTCCAAGAATCTTTATAAATACAGCAATTTGGAAGGACGCTCCTGGATCAGAAGTGTTCTTCCTGTGTACCTATGTTACGTGTGCATGCCTCATCCCAGTTGTCATGATTGTCTCTGTAATCTCCTGAGTAGCGGTCATAACCACCCTGCTTCTGCCACTATAGTCTCAGGACCATCCCTATCCATACCCGTATCCTCCAGGTCGACTGCCCCTCCCATAGCCCTGGTTCCAACCACCTCTAGAGTAGCTGTGACCATGCCCATGGGCCCCAAATGCAGCCCCTCTGGTGCCCTGGTCACACTTGTCTGCATGGTCCACGCAGATCTGGCAACCATCCTGGGACTCTCCATTCTTGGCTCTCATGGCATCTGAGGCATGCTCTGGGTTGGTGAAGGTGATGAAGCCAAAACCCCAGGATCCTGGTCCTTGACAACCACCACCTCAGAAATAGGTGGTGAAATTGCTGAAGTGGTCTTCCAGAGCCTGCTCATGGTGTTGAAGTTGAGCCCTCCCACAAAGAGCTTCCCTTCTTCAGATGACAAGGCAGTGGATTTGAGTCCTGGAAGTTCCAAGGAGCAGGGAGAATAGGTCTTTTTTCACCTTTAGGTTCACAGAATTGTCATTGGGGTTGAGCACAATTATGTCATAATGTCCCTGCAATGCAATGTTTTTTTTTTTTGGAGTACTAGGGATTGAACCTAGGGACAGTCTACCTCCGAGCTACACCCCCAGCATTTTTTAATTTTTTATTTTTTTGTGGTACTGTGGATTGACCCCAGGGGCATTCTACCTCTGAGCTACAACCCCAGCCCTATTTTATTTATTTATTTATTTGGAAGCCGGGTCTCACTAGGTTGATGAGTCTCATTACTTGCCGAGGCAGTCCTCAAACCTGCAATCATCCTGTCTCAGCCTCCCAACTATTGGGATTACAGGCATGTGCCACAACCCCCGGCTTATTTTTTGTTTTTGAAAGTGTCTCACTATGTTGCTGAGGCTGGCCTCTAATCTGTGATCTTCCCGCTTCAACCTCCAAGTACTGAGATTACAGGCATGTGCCTCCACAGCTGGCTCGTGCTGTGCAATTTTTTTTTCTTGTGGTACTGAGGATTGAACCCAGGGGAGTTCTACTTCTGAGCTATGCCCCCTGCCTTATTTTTTTAAATTTTTATTTTGAAATAGGGTCTCACTAAGTTGCTGAGGCTGGCTTCGAACCTGCAATCCTCCTGTCTCAGCCTCCAAAGTACTGGGATTACAGGTGTGCACCACCTGCCTGGCCAAAATAAGACACATTTCTAAACTGACAAGCCTTTTCAAAGGATTTCAGAAGATAACAGGCTGGAAATATCCGATCTTGAGTTCATTGAGTTCAGGGCCCTTAAATACCATTAAATATCAGTAGAAACAATTCCAGGTAATATCCACTCACTTTGTTGTCATCTCAGCATTTTGCTTCAAAAAAGCTTAGATCTAGTTTTTTTATTTTTTTTTTTTGAGACTTTAAAAATGACAAATTTGAAGCTGGGCGTGGTGGCGCACACTTGTAATCCTAGTACTTGGGAGGCTGAGACCTGAGGATCCCGGTTCACGGCCAGCCTCAGCTACTTAGTGAGGCCCTCCTCAACTTAGTGAGACCCTGTTTCAAAATAAAGAATAAAAAATAGGGCTGGTGGTGTAGCTCAGAGATAGAATGCCCCTGGATTCAATCCCCAGTACCGCAAACGCAAAAAAAAAAAAAAAAGACAAATTTGAAAACTGGGCTGACGCCTGTAATCCCAATACTTGGAAGGTTGAGATAGAAGGATCACAGGTTTCCAGCCAGCCTCAGCAATTTAGGGAGACCTTGTTTAAAAAAAACAAACAAAAGGCTGTGGTGTAGCTCAGAAGTAGACGGCACCTGGATTCAGTCTCCAGTACAGCACCCATGCACACATACAAAGGATAAATTGGATAAATTTGAATTTGGGGGTGGGTATACTGAGGATTGAATCCAGGGGCCTTCTACCTCTAAGCTACATCTTCAAGTCCTTTTTGTTTATTTTTATTTATTTACTTATTTATTTACTTATTTATTTATTTATTTTTTGCGGTACTGGGGATTGAACACGGGCATTCTACCTCCGAGCTACACCCCCAGCCCTATTTTTTTATTCTTTATTTTGAAACAGGGTCTCACTAAATTGTGGAGGGCCTCACTAAGTAGCTGAGGCTGGTCGTGAACCTGGATCCTCCAGTCTCAGTCTCCCAAGTACTGGGATTACAAGCGTGCGCCACCACGCCCGGTTTAAGACGTTTTTATTTTGGAACAGGGTTTCCCTACGTTGCTGAGGCTGGCCTCGGGAAACTGCTGTTGATAATCTAGCTACCTTGCTGAGGCTGGCCTCAAAGCTGTGGTCCTGTCGCAGCCTCCCAAGTACTGGGATTGCAGGCATGTTCCACCAAGACTGGCTTTGCATTTTAAAAGATCCTCTTTATTACTATGCCATCTGCAGACTTGTTCTGTTTATTTCCACTCCAAACGCTAAGTTAATAGCTATGCTATTCTGCGGTGATTTTGCCATCTTAAAATCTTTTTGTTTCGGAGTCTGAGGAAGCTCCTTGAGGACAAACATAGCTGAGGCTAGAATGAACAGAAATACTGGACGTGTGAAGGTTTATTCTCACGTGGCCGGGGCCACCTCGCGAGAGCCATTAAACTGGAGGAATTCCTATAACACACGTCAACCTAATCTTCAGAGTCAACAATGCCTTTGAAGAACCCAGACTATCAACGCCGAAATAAACGCTTCAGTAAACGAGCGCTGGAAGAGCCAGCCCGCCGGGAAAACGCGTCCCGGGAAGCGACTTCCGGGCGGAGGTGGGCGGGGCCGTCAACTTCCGGCCGGAGCGATGGCGACGGCTCTTGCGCAAGCGCGGTGCGCACTTCCGAGGCTCCCCGTCTCCCCGCCCCCACCCCCTAGCCGGAGGGGTCTCGAGGTGACAGCGCCTGCAACTGCGACTCCTGCAGAAGATGGACAAGAGGAAGCCGGGGCGGCGGCGATCGTCCTCCGGTGAGAGGGGGCGCGCAGGGCTGGACACGCAGCCCCCTGGTCGCGGCGCAGGCGGCGGCGGTGCGGTGGCGCGGCCCGGAGCGGCGAGGGCGAGGGCGAGGGCGAGGCGAGGCGGGGGCGGGGAGCCCGGGAGGCGGGGGCGCGCACAATGGACGGCTCGGGCGTCGCGCCGGCCCGTCGAGCGCAGGACCCGGTCCAGCTGTCATCGGAGCCTCGGCCGCCCCGCACCTCTGCACCCTTTTATCTTTCCCTCCTCCGGCGAGCACTTTCCAGGAGTCTCGTCGGTCCACGGGTCTTCGCGGTTGGCTTGCCGCTCCCCTGCCACGCCTTCCTTGTAATTCCGCCAATGTTCGGGTTTCACTTCCAGCGTCCCTGCGCCTGACCCCACTCTTCTCCGTTCCTTCTATTCTTGACTTTGCCTCCTCCTCCCCCGGCCCCCCCACCCCGGCAGGTACAGCGGCTGCACCGAGGGAAGGGCGGGGCGTGCTAATTGCGTCTTCATTCCTCAAATGAAGAGCCTTATTGTGTCCCTTTCTTCTGAATAGGCTTGCTTAATAGCATTTTTTCCCCCAGCCTCCTCCTGCAGCTTCCAAAAGTGATTCGAAAGTCAGACAAAAGATTCGAAGCCCCGCTCTCCGTGTGTGTAGTTTTTTTTCTTTCCCCTTTTCGGTGGTACTGGGATTGAACCCAAGGGCACGTTACCACTGAGTTACAGCCCAGTCAGCCCTTTTTATTTTTTATTTTGAGATAGAGTCTGGCCAAGTTGCTCAGGCTGGTCCCGAATTTGCGATCCTCCTGCTTCAGCCTCCTGAGTCGCTGGGATTACAGGCGCCGCCACAGCTCCTGGCCTCATGGTGTTTTTATTTGAGCATATTTTTGTTTTTGAAATTGTTCTGGGGTTTATTTACTTTTCATACTGGGGATTGAACCCAGGGAGACATACTACTTCTGATGTACACTTCCAGCCTTTTGTACTGGACATTGACCCTAGGGGCATTCCATCTCGGAGCTACACCCCCAGCCCTTTTTTTTGTTTTTGAAACAGGCTCTTGCTAGGTTGCTGAGAGTCTCACTTGCTGAGGCTGTCCTCAAACCTGTGATCATCCTATCTCAGCCTCCCTAATACTGGTATTACAGGCATGCACCACCATGACCAGCTTGCTTTAGGGTTTAAATAATCATCTCGTTTTGTATATTACATCTTAGTAACACAAAAGTGTTCATAAGATGTGAAATAAAGCTCTTCCCAGTCAACAAGTTTTTGTGAACCATCATCAGTTAAAGGTACCTTAATCCTTGTGTTAAATCCTGTAGTTTTAGGAGAGGAGGAGTAACACATTCTAGCACATACACTAACATCCAATGAATCAATTATTTAATTTCATTTTAAAATTTCTTATCATAGCTGGGCGTGGTGGCACATGCTTATAATCCCAGTACTTGGGAGGCTGAGACAGGAGAATCTGGGTTTGCGGCCAGCTTCAGCTACTTAGTGAGGCCCTCCACAACTTAGACTCTGTTTCAAAATAAATATTTAAAAATAGGGCTGGGGGTATATAGCCAGGAGGTAGAATGCCCCTGGGTTCAGTCCTCAGTATCACCAAAAAAAAAAAACAAAACCCATTTCTTACCGTGCTGCTTATTTTTTATGAAGACAGTGTTAATAACAAATTTTTGTGCCGGGTGTGGTCATTTACACTTGTAATCCCAGTACTTGGGTGGTTGAGACAGGAGGATCGCAAGTTCGAGGATAGCCTCAGCAAGTAGTGAGACTCTCATCAACCTAGTGAGACCCCGTTTCAAAATAAAAATAAAAAATAGGGCTGGGGGTGTAGCTCAGATGTAGAACATCCCTGGGTTTATTCCCCAGTACCAAAAAAACAAAAAACAAATTTATGTTGGGAGGGCCTTGGGGCAGTGCATCTCAAACTTCTTTTGGCCTTCACTTCAAAGGAGAGTGAACACAGATCTCTGGGAACATTGCCTGAAGCAGTAACATACAATCAATGTTGACCAACTTTCTTGTATATTCTAGAGATACTGGATATTCTTTGCCTTTGAAAGTATATGTATGTATGATATAAATGCATGTTTACATTGTACGTATATGCCTTCAGTAGATCAGTTTTTGTTTTAATATCCCTGCCAAATCTTCAAGTAAAATCAACACACTAGAAAAATGCACAGTGTTTATCTGGTATTATTTGTGTGCTTCCTAACAGAACTTTAGGCATAATCATACCTCAGTTTAAGATGCACAGCCTTTTTTCAATAAATGCATTTCATCTTGACATACTACATTGGAGGGGTAGGGCAAGATAGTAACCTTGTCCTTAAGCAGATCCTGTCCCCTTTACCTGATTACATTAGATTCATTCATTGTAGTTAATTTGATGAAAGTAAAAGTTATGGGAATTTTGAGAATAAAGCTGCTAATCTTTAAATATCTGGAGATTTTTTTTTCTTAATGACTTCCATTTTGGAGCTGCCATTTTTGAAAAGTAATGTATAGAAAGAATGGTTCCCATATCTAATATTACCTAGCCGTTCTCAGGTATGCCTCTGGTTTCACAATGTGAACATTAATTTTTAAGACTGCTGCTTCTTTTCCTAATCATGCATATTTATTTCCCCATATAAATTCTCAGAAATAAAATATACTCAATTGAAAGAGCTTCTGTGGATTCTGTGTAATGGTTATATTGGTGTAGTTATCGTTTCATTAGGAGTTATTGCTAACTGGAACCAAAATAAAGTGACATTTATAGTTACCAGAATCCACATAGAGGAATCTTTTTTTTTTCCATGCTGAAGATTGAACCCAGGGCCTTTTACATGCTAGGCAAGCACTCTACCACTTAAGTTACACCCCAGCCTTTTTTATTTTTGAGACAGGGTCTTTCTAAGTTGCACAGGCTGGCCTCTGACTTGAAATCCTCCTGTCTCAGCCTCCTCAGTAGCTAGAATTACACACATGTGCCATTATGCCCAACTAAGGGAGGAATTTGATTAATAAAACAAGAATAATAGGTAGAAGGGTGGCAATAAAGAGAAAAGACGCAAAGTATGAAGTTTTGTCTATGAGACTGCACTAGGTTTCTCTACATTTTTCTTCTAAAAAGGGAGGAACTGCTTATGTTCACATAGTATATTGCATAGAACTCTTTCAGTTCCAAGTAGCAGAAACCCAATTCCAGCTGGTTTAAGCTAAACATAAAATAAATATTTATAATTCATATAACTGATAACTGTGGCATACCAAAGCAATAAATTAGGTAGGGAGATAGATTTAAAAAAAATGACTGGAGCCGGGCGTGGTGGCACACGCTTGTAATTCCAGTACTTGGGAGGCTGAGACAGGAGGATTGCAGGTTTGCAGCCAGCCTCAGCTACTTAGTGAGGTCCTCTGCAACTTAGTGAGACCCTGTTTCAAAATAAAGAATAAAAAATAGGGCTGGGGGTATAGCTTGGAGGTAGAATGCCCCTGGGTTCAATCTCCAGTACTGCAAAGAAAAAAAAAATAGGGCTAGAGGTATAGCTCAGAGGTAGAATGACCCTGGGTTCAATTTCAGAAAAACAAAACAAAACAAAAAAAAACAAAAAAAAAAGAGGAGAGTGACAAAAATGATAAAAAACCCAAAGTATAACACAGACTCAGAGACCATACCTTGCAAATGAATTTTTTAATCCAAACAGGAAAGTTCAAGTGAATTTCAGGTTTCAGCAGGTTGCTGCTTCAGGCAGCATCCTTGGAGCTCTGTGCCTGTCTCATTTGCAATTAAAAATGCATATGTTTTTGCTGGGCACGGAGGCACACATCTGTAATCTTGGTACTTGGGAAGTTGAGACAATAGTATTGCAGGTTCGAGGCCATCCTCAGCAACTTAGCAAGACCCTGTTTCAAAATAAAAAAGAGCCAGACATGGTGGTACATGCTTATAATCCCAGTACTTGGAAGGCTGAGTCAGGAGGATTACAGGTTCGCTGCCAGCCTCAGGAACTTGGTGAGGCACTCTGTAACTTAGTTCCTGTTTTGAAATAAAAAATAAAATAGGGATGGGGATGTAACTCAGAGGTAGAATGTCCCTAGGTTCCATCTTCAGTACCACCAAAAAGGGGCAGGGGAAAGCTGGGGGTATAGCTATGAGGTACAATGCCCCTGGATCCAATCCCCAGTACCAAAAAACAACAATCAACCCCCCACCACAGCTGGGGGTGGTGGTGCACGCTTGTAATCCCAGTACTTGGGAGGCTGAGACAGGAGGATCACAGGTTCGTGGCTAGCCTCAGCAACTTAGTGAGGCTCTCAGCAACTTAGTGAGACCCTGTTTCCAAATTAAAAATAAAAATAGGGCTGAGGGTGTAGCTTGGAGGTAGAATGCCCCTGAGTTCAATCCCCAGTAACAAACAAACAAAACCCCAAAACAAACAAAAACCCCAAAACCATACAAACCACAAATAAACCTATTTTGGAATACTTAGGTACTAGGTGTTGACAAACTCTATGGTTTTAACTTCATTTACTGGACATTTTATTTATTTATTTATTGTGGTACTGAGGATTAAACCCAGGGGCATTCTACCTCTGAACTACACCCCCAGCCCTATTTTTTATTCTTTATTTTGAAACAAGGTCTCATGAAGTTGCGGAGGGCCTCACTAAGTAGCTGAGGCTGGCTGTGAACCCGGATCCTCCTGTCTCAGCCTCCCAAGTACTGGGATTACAAGCATGCGCCACCACGCCCGGCTTAGTGGACATTTATGAGACTTATAATAAAGTTCCATGGACAAACAGATCTGATAATTGTAGTTAGAAAACTTGTTTTACTGTTGGATTTTTCAGAGCCTTTGATAAGTTATTCTACATTGTGCCTCATCAAGAGAGTCACTGAGTATGCCAGTACTTCTCTCAAACTTGCTTCATTTGGAAATTCTTCTTTCTCCAGTTCTATCTTGAGGGACTAGTGTGGCATGAAGTTATACCTTTCTCACGTCTTTCAATAGGTCCAGATGATGTCTGCTTTGCATTGGAAGTGTAATGAACCATAATTGAGATTCAAAATGAGAACAAGTACTCATGATAAAGCTACATTATTTGCAGAGATGGTATAGCTGATGCTTTCGGAGTGAATGGAATTGCCCATAGAAATTGTATAGAGTGAGAAAAACCTTAAATCATATGCAGTTAATTTCTTTTTTTTTGCGGTACCAGGGATTGAACCCAAGGGCGTTCTACCTCCGTGCTACACCCCCGGACCTATTTTTTATACTTTTATTTTGAAACCGGGTCTCAACGAAGTTGCGGAGGGCCTCACTAAGTAGAGAGAGAGGGGGGGGGGGCTGAGGCTGGCCGCGAACCGGCATCCTCCGGTCTCCGCCTCCCAAAGTACTGGGATTACAAGCATGCGCCACCACGCCCGGCTATACAGTTAATTTCAAAGTGGAGTGGAAGAGATATTAGTAAGCACGTAGGCAGGCAGATTAGGAATGTGATAGGTTTAGAAGGAAAGGGGGGAGAGTAAAAATCAATATTAGTGTTTCAGAGAGTTAAAGTTGTATAGAGGTCTGGATTTGGCTATTAGAAGGTAAAAGTGGTTTCATAGAGCAGTAGACAGATTTCAAGAAGCTAAAGGAGTGAATGGTGGTGAGGACACAGGCAGCAAAAATAAGCTGAGAAAATGAGATGGGAAGAAAAGATTTCTAGAACAAGCTTGAGTAGGAAATTAGGTACAAAGGATTTTTTTTGAAGAATATAATAGACTTGCCGGGCATAGTGGTGCATGCCTGTAATCCCAGTACTTGGGAGGCTGAGATAGGAGGATCGCAGGTTTGTGGCCAGCCTCAGCAATCAGAGGTCCTCTGCAACTTAGTGAGACCCTGTTTCAAAATAAAAAATAAAATAGGGCTAGAGTGTAGCTCAGAGGTAGAGTGCTCCTTTCAATCCCTAGTAACACACACACACACACACACACACACACACACACACACAGAACAGGGGAAGATTAAAGACATTTCAGGTAAGAGATAACTGATGGAGTGAGGTTCCAACAGAAGCAGGGAGGAGGGAGTCAGCAGTTTGGTGAGACATGGGGAAAGGAGCAAGGATGGTTAAAGACCTAGATTTGAGAAGGATATTGCAATCACAGCTTCTAAGTGAAATAGGCAAGATAATCTTTTGAGAAAGGGACTTTTACATAGTTTCAGGAGCTTAAGAGAGAATAGAAGGTCAACGGGATGAATAAATGATCAAGTAATTTCAAAGTCTTAAAAGTATAAATTTATGGTAGTTGCAGTTGGTACAACTGTGGGATTTCAAGAATACTAAGCAGTACAGGAGCAATAATTTGGGGAAAAATGAATTTAGTTTTACTTAATGGTTAAAGGGTATGACAGTGTGTGGAGGAAAAGAAATGGGTTCGGAGGAAGTTGATGGGCCAAAGGACAGTTTGTTGTAGAATGTGTGGTTCACATTTGAGAACTTGTGAGGTGAAACTCTTAAATCCATTCATGAATGTGTATCGCTGATAGGGGGATGTGTAGAAGTTTGTTGGAATAAGTAAGGTTGAGTCCATGTTTTTTTTTTTTTGCGGTACCGGGGATTGAATGCAGGGGCGTTCTACCTCCGCGCTACACCCCCAGCCCCATTTTTTATACTTTATTTTGAAACCAGGTCTCACGAAGTTGTGGAGGGCCTCACTAAGTAGAGAGAGGAGAGATAGATAGAGAGAGAGAGAGAGAGAGAGAGGGCTGAGGCTGGCCGCCGCGAACCTCAGCTCTCTCTCTCCGCCCCCCCCCGTCTCTCTCTCTCTCTCTCTCTCTACCTAGTGAGTGCTGTCTTAAATCTGCCTTCCAGACGGGTAATTCTAATCTGGTTCTTCAATAATTTAGGAGTCTGAGGCTGAAACAGGAGGATCTCAGCTTTTTTTTTTTTTTGCGGTACTGGGGATTGAACCCAGGGGCGTTCTACCTCCGAGCTACATCCCCGGCCCTGTTTTTTTATTCTTTGAAACCGGGTCTCACGAAGTTGCGGAGGGCCTCACTAAGTAGCCTAGGCTGGCCGCGAACCTGGATCCTCCAGTCTCTGCCTCCCAAGTACTGGGATTACAAGTGTGCGCCACCACACCTGGCAGGATCTCAGTTTTGAGGTAAGCATGTAGTAATTTAGCAAGACCCTGTTTCAAATTTAGAAAATGGCTGAGGATGTAGCTCAGTGATAGAAGGCCCCTGGATTCAATCCCCAGTATCACACCAAAAACAAAACAACAAACAAACCAACCAACCAACCAGGAATATAGGAGTTTGGCTGATGTGGATGCTTCATACTTGGTCTTGTGTGCTTGTATTGATAACTCTCTCCTGTGTTGCACCTGGCACTGAAATGTCCTTCCATCCAGTTCTGCCTATTTAAAATGTATTTGTTCTTCAAAGCCCAGTTCCATTGTACCTTTCCAAGAACCATCTCCTGATTAACTGAAACTGGAAATAAAATACCTATTTCTGAAAAATTTGTGCTTCTTATAAGATGTTTATCAGATTCTGTTATATGTTCTACCTTGCTAACTTGCTTAATCTCTGCTGATTTACTGTTAACTCTGTCAGAGGGTCAGTTTCATTCATCTTATATCTCCATAGCATCCAGCATGCCTAGAGGGTACTGGTTAAGAGTTTCACTTTGGGCCAGGCTTGGTGAGACAGGCCAGTAATCCCAGTACTTGGGAGGCTGAGACAGGAGGATTGCAAGTTTGAGAGCAGTCTCAGCAACTTAGTGAGACTCTTCAGCTTCCTATTGAGACCCTGTTTCAAAATAAAAAATAAAAAAGGGAGCTGGAGATGTAGCTCAGAGGTAGAATACCTTAAATGCAACTTTTTTTTTTTTTTGCTGTACTGGGGAATGAACCCAGGGGCATTCTACTGCCAAGCTACACCCCCCAGCCTTATT
>PVJS01051684.1:0-13877 GCA_004027185.1 Glis glis
GGCCGGAGGCTTCCGGGGTGGGGCGCGCGCGGGCGGTCCGGGACCCGGCGCACAAGGGGCCCGGCGCACATTTTGTATTTTTAAAAAAACAAGTAACTTTAAATAGTATTTTCACTGGCTGATATTTATAATCTTGAAAATTTGTATATTTTGTCTATATTAGTATTTATTTATTTATTTATTTATTTATTTATTTGTGGTACTGGGGATTGAACCCAGGGGCATTCTACCCCTGGGCTACACCCCCCAGCCCTATTTTTTATTCTTTATTTTGAAACAGGGTCTCACTAAGTTGTGGAGGCCTCACTAAGTAGCTGAGGCTGGCCTTGAACCTGCAATCCTCCTGTCTCAACCTCCCAAGTACTGGGATTAAAAGCATGCACCACCATGCCCAGCTACTTTATTTAATTTATTTATTTATTTATTTTTGTGTTGCTGGGGATTGAACCTGTGGGCTTTCTACATCTGAGCTATATCCCCAGTCCTTTTTATCTTTTATTTTGAAATAGGGTTTCACTAGTTGCTGAGGATCTAAATTGCTGAGGCTGGCCTCAAACCTGAGATCCTTTTGTCTCAGCCTCCCAATTACTGGGATTACAGGCATGTGCTACTGCACTCAGCTATATTAGTACACATTTCTAACTATCCATTTAGATATTCTCCTCAGAACTCTTATAACATCAAAAGGATATGTATGAACTGAGGGCTCTTACATTAAAAAAAAAAGGATATGTAAATAGTGAGGTGGTCTATCCCTGTAGTCCAAGCTACTTGAGAAGCTGAGGCAAGAAGGATCAATTGAGCCCAGAAGCTATGTATGTAAACAAATGATTTTTTATTTTTATTAATTTTTTTTGGTTCTGGGGATTGAACTCAGTGACATTGTACCTCCGAGCTACACTCCCAGCCCTATTTATTATTTTTTTTATTTTGAAACAAGGTCTCACTAAGTTGAAGAGGGCCTCATTAAGTAGCTGAGGCTGGCCGTGAGCCTGCGATCCTCCTGTCTCAGCCTCTTAAATACTAGGATTACAAGAATGTGCCACTGCGCATGACTTAAATGATTTTTAAAACAAAACTAAGAAGCTGGGCATGTAGACACACACTTGTAATCCCAGTACTTGGGAGGATGAGACTGGAAGATCGCAGGTTTGAGGACAGCCTCAGCAAGTAGTGAGACTCATCAACCTAGTGAGACCCTGCTTCAAAAATTAAAAATAAAATAAAATAGGGCTGGGAGTGTAGCTCAGAGGTAGAATGTCCCTGAGTTCAATAGTTCAATCCCCAGTAAAACACACACACACACACACACACACACACACACACACACACAAATAACAAAACAAAACTGAGGAAAAAGGCAACCAATAATTTTTCTTAATCCTGAAAAAAAAGCAAATGCAATCATAACTTTTCTAGGCATGACATTATACTTTTTTGGTGTGATTAACAGACACTAGGAGAACCAAGATGGCGGTTTAGTGAGAGGCAGCGTGTCGCCGGTGCTCCAAGAGTCAGAGCTTGACCGGTGGGAAGACTGCATCTTGAAAAGAAAAGTAGGGTAGCCAAAACTCAAAAAAACAATTAGAACCAAAGTGCAGCAGAATGCAAGGCAGTGGAAAACGGAGGGCAGTAGGGAGCTCCAAGCATTTCACCTGGTAAGCAGACAGCAGAGACAAAGGCGCCATCTTGGCTGAGCCATGTGGTCCCCGGAATCCTCCAGCAAAGAAACAGCTGATTCTTGTGAAACCAGCAATTATAGTCCACCATCGAAAGCAGTCGACATCGAATCATGATGAAGCCTGTATCGAACCAGATCCACACCTACAATGGAGACGACTGCAAAGGGTGGGACACGAGCCTCAGTTCCCGCAAAGAAAGCGATGTGGAGAGACACAGATGAGGTGGCCAGGCACAGGAGCAGCCCAACACCGAGAAAACAAGCAGGTGAAACATGGCCCCCCTGGAGTAGCCTAGCACTGGCACGGAATACCCCAGCACTGAGGACATGGATGGACGTGGCATGGCCCCCCCGGAACCACCCAATGAGAACATGGGTGAGTGAGATAAAGAGAGGCAGCATGTCGCCGGCACTCTGAAACTCGGAAATCAGTCGGCGGGAAGACTGCTTCTTAACAAGAAAAGTGGGGCAAACAAAACTCAACAAAACAAAGAGAGCCAAAGAGCAGCGGAGTGCGAGGCAGTGGACAGAGTGGGGGGCTAAACAGAACTCCACGCATTTCACCTGGTAAGTGGAGAGCAGAGGCAAAGGATCCATCTATGTGGGGCCATGCCTACACCGCGACTCCCGGAGACCAACAGCAGAGAGACAGCAGATCCTTGTGAAAACAGTGACTATAGACCACCATTGCAACCGATCAACTCTGGAACATCATGAAGCCCAAGTCAATCCAGACCCGCACCTACGACGACAATGGTTTCAAGGGGTGGGCCGTGAGCCTCTGCTCCCGCAATGAGTAGGATGAAGAGAGACAAAGAAGAGGTGGCCATACACAGGAGCAGCACAACTCTGAGAACACGAGCCAGCAAGCCACGGCCCCCCATGAGCAGCCCAACACTGTCTTGGAACACCCCAGAACTGAGGACATAGATAGATGAGACATGGCCCCCTCCCCAGTGGCCCAGCAATGAGAACACTGGTGGGTCAGCCCCTGGCCCTGCCCCCAGAGGCCCCCGCACTGGGGACACAAGGCGGGCGAACCCTTGACCCCGCCCCCAGAGAACCCCTCCCCCAGTGCTGGGGACGCGGGGCAGGTGAGCCCTTGGCCCCGCCCCCAGAGAACCCCTCCCCCCATGCTAGGGATGTGGGGTGGGCGGCAAGCCCTCGGCCCCGCCCCTGGAGACTTCCCCCAGTGCTGGTGATACGGGGTGAGTGAGCCCTCGGCCTCACCCCCGGACACCCCCCCAGCACTGGGCTGGTGAGCCCTTGGCCCCGCCCCCAGAGACTCCTGGCGCTGGGGACACGGGGTGGGCGAGCCCTTGGCCCTACCTCCAGAGAATCCCTCCCCCTGGTGGTGGTGACGCAGGGTGGGTGAGACTTTGGCCTTGCCCCCAGAGAACCCCTTCCCCCGGCGCTGGGGACTCAGGGTGGGTAAGCCCTTGGCACCGCCCCCGTAGAACCCCTCCCCCTGGTGCTGGGGACGCGGGGTGGGTGAGCCCTTGGCCCCGCCCCTGGAGAACCCCTCACCCCGGCGCTGGGCCCTCCGCCCAGCCCCCAAAGAACCCCTCCCCCTGGCACTGAGGACGCGGGGTAGGCGAGCCCCAGGCCCCGCCCCAGAGTACCCCAGTGCTGAGGTCACGGGAGGATGAGCCACGACCCCGCACAGGAGGGACTCCAGACAGAGAGAAAACCTCAGATGAGTGAAGAAGGCAAACTAACTGGGGGAGATGGGAGGGAAGGAGAGGAAAACAAAGTGGTGCACAGGATGGACACACACAAAGATATCAAAGTCAACTATTATGCTGCAAATGGGAAGGAGGGAGGGGGGAGGCAGGGGGGATTGGGGGAGGGCTAATTGACCGATGAGTGCATGTATATGTCAACCATGCTGAAATCCTTCAAGATGTATGATTGCAATGCACTAATAAAATAAAAAAAGGAAAAAAAAACAGACGCTAGTAAAATCAGAGGCTATTGATTATATATACATCATTACATTAAAAAAAGAATGTCTATTCAGGCTGAAGTTATTATCCAATGATCAGTAGTAATCATTAGTAAATAAGAAAATAAAAGCCAGGCGTGGTGGCGCATACTTGTAATCCCAGTACTTTGGGAGGCGGAGACCGGAG
The DNA here is from genome assembly GCA_004027185.1 of Glis glis. NCBI lineage: Eukaryota > Metazoa > Chordata > Mammalia > Rodentia > Gliridae > Glis > Glis glis. The sequence continues at coordinate 3,814 of PVJS01051684.1, forward strand.
AATCCGGGTTCACGGCCAGCCTCAGCGCTCTCTCTCTCTCTCTCTCTCTCTCTCTCCTTAGTGAGGCCCTCCGCAACTTCATGAGACCTGGTTTCAAAATAAAGTATATAAAAAAAATAGGGCCAGGGGGGTAGCGCGGAGGTAGAACACCCCTGGGTTCAATCCCCAGTACTGCAAAAAAAAAAATAATAATAATAAAAAAAGAAAATAATGTAGTACAATCAATATTTGAGTTTCTATTATGTGCCCAGGACCAGATCCTATGAATCTGGCTATAAACAGGACCCCTTATCTCTTACTAGTTATGGTGTATTTTTTATTTATTTATTTATTTATTTATTTATTTATTTATTATTTATGTAATAGGGATTGAACTTAGGGGCATTCTACCACTGAGTTACATCTCCAGCCCTATTTTATTTTTTATCTTATTTTTTGTTGTTGTTGTTTGTTTTTGTGGTGCTGGGGATTGAACCCAGGGACATTCTACCTCCGAGCTACACCCCCAGCCCTATTTTATTTATTTGGAAACAGGGTCTCGTTAAGTTGATGTGAGCCTTACTGAGTAACTGAGGCTGGCTTCAAACTTCAATCCTCCTGTCTCAGCCTCCCAAGTACTGGGATTACAGGCGTGCACCACCGTGCCCAGCTGTATTTTTACATATACATTAAGTGATATGCTCATATATGCAACACATTAAAACACAATATTTGGGCTGGGGGTGTAGCTCAGTGGTAGATCACTTGCCTAGCATGTACAAGGCCCTGGGTTTTATCCCCAGCACTGAAAAGAAAAAGACTAAATAATATTTTTAAACATTAATTTTATCTTAAAAATAAATCAACAAAGAAGTCACAGGTTGTGCCAAAATGGAAAATCAGCTATAACAGCTTCTAGATTCATGGTGTTTAGCTATCTGGAAGCTATTCTCTTCCTTTACAATTCAAACTAGTCATGGAAAGCCCTCCCACTCCCACGGGGTATATTGGCAATAGAAACTGAGAACAGAGGATTGGAAGAGGAGAGACAGAGTTCACACAAAGTGAAGCCATATGTACAAGACTGGATTACTGTCCACAGTTCTCCTCCCCACCCCTCATCTTCACTCCACAGCATGTGAACCTGTGGACACTGGCGTGGGCGTGGTGCACCCCACTCTACTGATGCTGAGCCACGCAGCTTGCTCTTGTCAAGGCGAAGTCAGTCACCGTGGCGTGCACAGAGGATTCAAAGGTCCGTTTGTCCTCTGCTCAGCCTCTCACACCCCTGCGATCGCCACAGAGATCCTACACCAGCCAGCCGCCGTCCCTTCAATCTGAGCCCCCAAAGTGAGATACACTGGCAGTCCTACATTTGATCAAAAGTCAGAGCCAAGCCAAGGTGGCCTGTGGTCTAAAGCAGTGCCACCCCGGCTGACCACCAGGCCTACGTGCAAAAAATCAAATGCTTCCATCAACTGCGGTATGGAACATATTGTTGAATTTTAAAAATGCCAAAATAAATAATAAATAAATAAATAAATAAATAGCTTCAAGTTGTAAGCTACTCTATTTTTGGAATCTATATGCAGGATTCGAGGGGATCCGTAGATGATTTTTTTTCGGTACCGGGGATTGAACCCAGGGGCATTCTACCTCCGAGCTACACCCCCGACCCTATTTTTTATACTTTATTTTGAAACCGGGTCTTACTAAGTTGCAGAGGGTCTCACTAAGTAGCTGAGGCTGGCCGCAAACCCGGATCCTCCGGTCTCAGCCTCCCAAGTACTGGGATTACAAGCATGCGCCACCATGCCCAGCACGTAGATGATTAATACACCATTCCTGGTTTAAATAAACAGCACGTGTTTATTCAGGCTGGCAGGTCCAGCTTATGGTATAGTAACTAATAGAGTATGAGGACTTTGTGGAATTGTAGACAGAGACTCTAATCAGTTGTGCAATTAGTTTAAAATCCCTAATCGAAGTAATGAACCACACCAAGGTAAGGAATTATGGGACAAAGGTGGGAAGCAGAATAAAGTGCAGAAACAAGGACACAAAAGAATAAAACAGGTCTAGTATGTCACAGGTTTGTCGATTAAATGACTGAGAGTTCGTGTCCTAATGGCAAATTACACAATTGTTGTGCTTGAATTCTTTTCTTGTTAAAAACATAAAGCTAGCTGGGCATGGTGGCGTATGCCTGTGATTGCAGTACTTGGGAGGCTGAGACAGGAGGATTGCAGGTTCAAGGAGAGTCTCAGCAAAGTAGTGAGACTTTCAGCAACTTAGTGAGACCTTTCTTTCTTTCTTTTCCTTCCTTCCTTCCTTCCTTCCTTCCTTCCTTCCTTCCTTCCTTCTTTCCTTCCTCTCTGTCTCTCTCTCCCCCCCCCCTTTCTTCTTTTTATTTGTGGTACTGGGGATGGAACCCAGGAGCATTCTACCTTCGAGCTACATTCCCAACCCTATTTTATTCTTGGTGTGCACCACCATGCCCGACAAGACCCTGTTTCAAAAATAAATAAGCCAGGTGTGGTGGCACATGCTTATAATCCCAGTACTTGGGAGGCTGAGACAGGAGGATTGCAGGTTCCTGGCCAGCCTCAGCAACTTGTGAGGCCTTCCGCAACCCGGTGAGACCCTGTTTCAAAATAAAAGAATAAAATAGGGATGGGGATATAGTTCAGAGGTAGAATACCCCTGGGTTCAATCCCCAGTACCACACACACAAAACAACAACAACAACAACAAAAATAAAAACAAATAAATAAATAGGGCTTGGGGTATAGCTTGGTGGTAGAATACCCCTGGGTTCAATCCCCAGTATCACACACACGCCAAAAAAATAACCCCACAGAGCTTCTCTTTCCCATTTATAATTGAAACATATTCCATAGACCAAAAGATTTTAGCTTTAGTAATTTAATGAAACAAGAACTTAATTTGATATCATATAATTTGAAAGGCAAGCACAATGATGTTGTTCTTTATTTCTACTACTGAGGAAAGTATAGAAGCATACTCATGAAATTACACATGTACATCAGAAGGGTGACTTGTCACAGTGAGCTCTGTGAATGAAAGTTTTGCAATAGTTGAGAGAGAAACAATGGGGAAATGATTCATTACACGGCACACACCTTATTTACAGGACACAAAGGCACACAGAACTCAAAGCAACCAGCAACATATTAGCCACATTCACACTGAGAAAAGAAATGGTTTCAGGAAAACATTACCCATAACATGATTGCTTTTTCTGATTTGGTAGTTGTGTTAGAACCTAATTTAAAATTTTGTTTTTCTTGTATAGGTACAATAAATTTTAGAGGTAAGAGGTTTTGCCCCAGATAATAGCTTATTCTTGTGACAGGGAAACCAACTCAAATTCACTTTATTTGGAAATAAAATTTATATTATTGTTATTTAGTACTGGGAATTGAACCCAGGGGCTTTCTACCTATGAGGTACACCCCCAGCCCTTTTTTATTTTGAAACAGGGTCTCCCTAAGTTACCGAGGGTCTCAAGAAGTTGCTGAGGCTACTCTGGAACCTGCAATCTTCCTGTCTCAGCCTTCCCAGTACTGGGATTACAGGTGTGCACCACCACACCTGGTTTTGTGTGTGTGTGTGTGTGTGTGTGTGTGTGTGTGTGTATGACTGGAGATTGAACCAGGAGCATTCTACTTCTCAGCTATATGCCCAGCGCTATTTTATTTTTTATTTTAAAACAGGATCTTGCTAAGTTGCAGAGGGTCTCACTTTACTAAATGGCTGAGGCTGGCCTGAACCTGTGATCCTCCTGTCTCAGCCTCCCAAGTACTGGGATTACAGGTGTGCATCACCACAACAGGTTTTTTTTTTTCTTTTTAAGACAGGTCTAGAGGCTAGGCATGGTAGTGCATGCCTGTAATGCCTGTACTTGGGAAGCTGAGACAGGAGGATCGCAGGTTCAAGGACAGCCTCAGCAAGTAGTGAGATTCTTATCAACTTAGCAAGACCCTGTTTCTAAATAAGAAATGAAATCAGGCTGGGGGTATAGCTTGAAGGTAAAATGCCTCTGGGTTCAATCCCTAGTAACACACACACACACACACACACAACAGGGTCTCAGCAGAGCACGGCGCCCCACGCTTGTAATCCCAGTACTTGGGAGGCTGAGACAGGAACATTGAAAGTTCGAGGCCAGCCTCAGCAATTTAGTGAGGCTCTCCGCAACTTAGTGAGACCCTGTTTAAAAAATAAAATAGGAGCCAGGCATGGTGGCGCACACTTGCAATCCCAGTACTTGGGAGGTTGAGACGGGAGGATCTGTGTTCACAGTTAGCCTCAGCTACTTAGTGAGGCCCTCCACAACTTAGTGAGACCCTGTTTCAAAATAAAGAATAAAAAATAGGGCTGAGGGTGTAGCTCAGAGGTAGAATGCCCCTGGGTTCAATCCCCAGTACTGCAAAATAAATAAATAAATAAATAAATAAATAAATAAATAAAGTAGGGCTGGAGTTGTAGCTCAGAGGTAGAATGCCCCTGGGTCAATCCCCCATACAAAAAAAAAGACAGGGTCTCATAATGTTGCACACATTGGTCTCGAACTCCTGGGTTCAAGCAATCTTCCTGTTTGAACCCAGTTTCTCAACCTTCTGAGAAACTGGGATTACAGGTGCGTGCCACCATGCTTAGCAAAGGAAAATTATTTATTTGTGGGGTGGAAAAGCCTCAGGGTTGTTTAGTGTCATGAACAGCCTGATCCAGGAGCTCCAAAAATGTAATCAAAATTCAGTTTCCCTTAGTTTCTTGGCACTGCCTTTTGCTGTGTCAGCATCATTCTTCGGATTCATGTGGTAGCCTCGGCATCTCTAGACTCACATCTTCCTTACTGCTGCAAGTTCCTGTGGAGAGAGAAAAAGCAGACCCCATCCAACCGCAGTGCTCACTCCTCTGGAGCCGCCACCATAGCCAGCACCACCACCAGCACACAGCCTGGCCAGCTGTGGTGAGGAGAGGTGTGGGGGAGGCTCCCGGGGGAAAGTGGGGTGACCGAGGTGGACAAGGAGCAACAAGTATCTCCTCCAGCCAGAGCTGGCAAACGATGGCCCAGGGGCCAAACCTGTCCTGCTGCCTGTTTTTATACGACCTACATGCACTGGTTGCCTTTTACACTTTTAAATGGTTAAGGGGAAATGTCAAAAGAATAATAAGGCTGGGGAGCAGGGCATGGGGGCGCATGCCTGTAATCCGAGTCCTTGGGAGGCTGAGACAGGAAGATCGCAGGTTCGAGGACCTTTCACTTATAATGTAACATCATTAACAGTTTGACTGTATTTACGGTAACTGTTAAGTAAAATTCATGTGGTTTATGTTCATTGAGGTCCCAGGTATTCTTTTTTTTTTTTTTTTGCGGTACCAGGGATTGAACCCAGGGGCATTCTACCTCTGAGCTACACCCCCAGCCCTATTTTTTATCCTTTATTTTGAAACCAGGTCTCACTAAGTTGTGGAGGGCCTCACTAAGTAGCTGAGGCTGGCCATGAACCCGGATCCTCCGGTCTCAGCCTCCCAAGTACTGGGATTATAAGCGTGTGCCACCACACCCGGCGAGGTCCCAGGTATTCTAATTGATCTTTTTTTGCTACATTTGTAAAAACTCTTGAGTTAAAGAACTCCATCAGTCAGGCATGGTGGTGCATGCCTTTAATCCCAGTATGTGGGAGGCTGAGACAGGAGGATTGAAGGCTTGAAAAGAGTCTCAGCAACTTAGCGAGGCACTCAGCAATTTAGTGAGACCTTGTTTCAAAATAAAAAATAAAACAGGGCTGGAGGTATAGCTCGGAGGTAGAATGCCTGTGGGTTCAACATCCAGTATCAAAAAACAAAAACAAAAACCCTCCACTAGGTATTATAAGATATAATTATCTGAACTATATCTACCCAACAGATAATTGCAGTCTGACAAGACTATCAGCAGTGAGCATGCGTGTGTATTAGCATTTACTGTAAAGCTGCAATAAACACCTGCAAATCACGGTGGTTTAAAACAATAAAGGATTATTTCTCATTAATGTTGTTCATCGGCCATGGGTTGATGGCAATTCTTCTACTATGTGTCTTCTTTTATATCTAAGATGCACTACTCTCATATCAGAGAGAAAAGAGAGTTGGCAAAAACACATAATGATAATCAAGACTTTTATTAAGAAATAATGTGCCAGGCGTGGTGGCGCATGCTTGTAATTCCAGTACTTGGGGGGCTGAGACCAGAGGATCTGGGTTCACGGCCAGCCTCAGCTACTTAGTGAGGCCCTCCGCAACCTCATGAGACCCGGTTTCAAAATAAATAGGGCCGGGGGTGTAGCTCGGAGGTAGAATGCCCCTGGGTTCAATCCCTGGTACCGCTAAAACAAACAAAAAAAGAAATAATGTAAATCATATCCACTCACATGCCAATGGCCAAAATAAACTGTGTGGGTAAGGCCAACATTCAACATTAATGGAGCTGGGATGTGTATTGCTTCCACAGGAGGCACTGTGAGTTACAATGGGCAGGGATATATAATCCTCTCACAGAAACCGAAATGACTTAGAACAATAAACTCTATCTGGTTACTATGGAAACTGTACCAAATAGAAAAATGTATTAATATATCAATATGATCTTTTCCTAGAGATTTGTAATTTATGAAAACACACTGAACCCTATAATATATGCATTTTATATTTACTCATACATATATATTCTTCTATATTAACTGTGATAGTTATCATTATCTAGAATGAATAAGAAACTCTGCTAAACAAGACTGGGCATGGTGGTGGCACATGCCTGTAATCCCAGTACTTGGGAGGCTGAGACAGGAGGATCACAGGTTTGAGGACAGCCTCAGAAGCGTAGTGAGACTCTCAGCAACCTAGCGAGACCCTGTTTCAAAATAAAAAATAAAAAGGGCTGGGGGTGTAGCTCAGAGGTAGAATGCCCCTAGGTTTGATCCCCAGTACCACACACACAAAAAGAATTTATATATATTATGAAATTTATATATATGAAATTTATATATATATATGAAAAAGAAACCCTACTAGACAATATGGACATATATGTGTGGGTATATGTGTGTGTGTGTATATATATGTATATATATTTTTTAATGTGTAAAATTAACAGTTTCTCTAAAGAAACTTAAAAGCAATGTGAGGCTGGGCATGGTAGCGCACGCTTGTAATCCCTGTACCTGGGAGGCTGAGACAGGAGGATCGCAGGTTCACAGCCAGCCTCTGCCAACTTAGTGAGACTCTATTTCACAATAAAAAGAATAAAAGAGGGCTGAGGGTACAGTTCAGTGGTAGAATGCCCCTAGGTTCCATTCCCAGTACCACACACAAAAAAAACCAACCAAACAAACACCAATGTGAGTGCCTATTTTCATAGCATATATAGTAATTTTGAAACATTACATATATATTTAAAACAGTGAAGCCTGGCATAGTGGTGCATGCTTGTAATCCCAGTACTTGGGAGGCTGAGACAGGAGGATCGCAGGTTCGCGGCCAGCCTCAGCTACATAGTGAGGCCCTCTGCAACTTAGTGAGACCCTGCTTCAAAATAAACAATAAAAACAGGGTTGGAGGTGTAGCTCAGAGGTAGAATGCCCCTGGGTTCAATCCCCAGTACCGCAAAATAAATAAATAAATAAATAAATAAATAAATAAATAAATAAATAAAACAATGATAAATGAACCGTAGAAAGGTTCAGAAATAGTACTACAGACCCACGTGTGTGTATTGTATATGGAAAAAATTGGAATTTTAAGCTACTAGATATAGATTACTTAATAATTAGATTACTTAATAATCTATCCTTCCTAATAACAGTAACTATCTTTTTATTTTTATTATTTATTTATTTATTTTGGTGCTGGGGGTTGAACCCAGGGCATTCTATGTTTGAGCTACACCCCTGGACCTATTTTATTTTTTATTTTGAAACAAGGTCTCACTAAGTTGTGGAGGCCTCACTAAGTTACTGAGGCTGACTGCGAACCTGCAATCCTCCTGTCTCAGCCTCCCAAGCACTGGGATTACAGGCATGTGCCACCATGCCTGGCTCTAATCATCTTTTTAAAAGTTAAGTTCCAGCTGAGTGTGGTAGTACATGCCTGTAATCCCCATACTTGAGAGGGTGAAACAGGATGATTGCAGGTTCCAGACCAGTCTCAGCAACTTAGTGAGACCCTTTTCCAAAATAAAATAAAAAATAAAATAGGGCTGGGGATGTAGCTCTGAGGTAGAATATCCCCAGGGTTCAATCCTCAGTACTACAAAAAAAAAGTTAAGTTCTTATACAACTTTTACATAAATAGATACCAAGTGGATTAAATATTTGAATAAAAATATTGGGAAAAATGTAAAATGCATGTTTAAATAATCATGGAATAAAAAAAGACACTCCTAGCACTACACCAAAGATAGAAATGACAGGGTTTCTGATAGATTTATGTAGTGGGTACCTCAAAAGTAGTCCCAGTACCTAATCTATAAAATTCGATTCTCAACAACTATGCTGGAAACCCATAATCCTGTTCCACTTACTCTAGAATCACACAATGGTTTGGCTTTGTTAACTGCCTTTAAAGTCTTGATAAAAGAAAACATCCTCATATCTTCCGACTATCAACTCAAGGCCCACTGTGAAAATAAAAAGTACTTCATGGCAGTGTTTAAACAGACTCCTCAGCAGAAGACGGTCTTTTCAGTAACTGGTGCTGGATCCAGTAAATAGCCACATGGTAAAAACAAACTTTGACTTCTACTTCACACCATATATCCAAATTAATTCTAGATGAATCATTCACCTAAACATAAATAGTAAAACAATAGAGCTTCTAGAAGAAAACAGCAGGACATACTCATGACCTCAGAGTTAAACAGAACTTGAGAGAAGGTTGATAAGGTGACTTCATTTAGATGAAGAACTTTGGTTCATCGAAAGCAAGCCAGGGAGCCGCGTGGTGGTGCAGGTCTGTAATACCAGTACTTGGGAGGCTGAGACAGGAGGATCGTAGGTTCAAAGCCAGACTCAGCAATTTAGGGAAGCCCTGAGCAACTTAGGGAGACCCTGTTTCAAAATAAAAAAATAAAATAGGGCTGGAGGTAGCCCAGAGGTAGAATGCCCCTGGTTCAATCCCTAATATCACCAAAAAATAAATAAAAGATTGCTATAAATCAGTAAGAAAAAAGCCCTATATAGCCCAATTTAAGAATTTTGCCTCCAAAACTCTTCTCACAGGGAGAATTTAAACATGGCAAAATATATATTAAAAGACAACTGTTGATCTGGGCATGGTGGTGCACCCCTATAATCCCAGTACTTGGGAGGCTGAGACAGGAGGATCGCAGGTTCAAAGCCAGACTCAGAAATTTAGTGAGACCTTGTTTCCAAATAAAAAATAAAAAAGGTTGGGGGTGTAGTGCAGAGGTAGAATGTCCCTGGGTTCAGCTTTTAGTATTAAAGAAAAAAAAGAGCCGGGCATGGTGGCGCATGCTTGCAATCCCAGTACTTTGGGAGGCGGAGACCGGAGGATCCGGGTTCGCGGCCAGCCTCAGCTCTCTCGCTCTCTCTCTCCCTGTCTCTCTGTCTCTCTGTCTCTCTGTCTCTCTCTCTCTCTCTCTCTCCTTAGTGAGGCCCTCTGCAACTTCGTGAGACCCGGTCTCAAAATAAAGTATAAAAAATAGGGCTGGGGGTGTAGCGCGGAGGTAGAACGCCCCTGGGTTCAACCCCCGGTACCGCAAAAAAAAAGAGGGAATCGTAGGAAATGTACATTAAAACTATATTTTTGGTAATATTACATTCCTACAAGAATGACTTAAGTTAAAAGGTCTGCCAAAGCTGGGCGTGGTGGCGCACACCTGTAATCCCAGTACTTGGGAGGCTGAGACAGGAGGATCACAGGTTCACTGTCAGCTTCAGCTACTTGTGAGGCCCTCGGTTCAATCCCCAGAACCAAAAAAAAAAAAAAAAAAAAAAGCTTAAGGATGTGAAGCAACCTTACATATTGCTGGTAGGAGCAACTTACATTAGTATGATCAC
>PVJS01051685.1:0-13974 GCA_004027185.1 Glis glis
AAAAAAAAAAGAAAAGATTGGATGTTACCGATAAAGTAGTTAGTTGTTGGAGTTCTGGCTCAGTCTAGTTCCAGTCCACTGGAGAAAAGCTAATTTATGGCAGAAAACCATGATTAATTTTAGAATAAACAATATTATGACTCAAGTGAGTTATGAGTTACTGGAGGTAGGAGGCACATTTAGCAGAACATGACTTATTCAGACATGTAATTCCCTTAGCTCGGCAAAGCTAAGTGTGGCAAAAATGCCAGAAACAGCTTTGCAATTGGAATATGCAATTTAAAATAAGTAAAGATTACTCCCAGGTAGTTTATTGCTTTAACTACACCGAGGCATGTCCCTGTAGCAGACAGCATAATGACTCTCATTTCATTTTTGGTTTGTGCCAAATATCTTCAGTTAGTTTTGCTTTATTGGCCTCATGCAATTTATTGCAACACTAGAATGTGATTGTAATGCAACTAGTATTTTAGTTTTATCTTCCACTGGTAATTTTTCTTCTTTATGGTGACTATACTGTCTGCATTAATACAAGCCATAGAAATTATACAGTGTGGAACCTTGTTTTAGGCAGCTCCCTTTCTCATGAAGAGCAGAACCATAAGCACCAACTCCCATAACCCAGTGAGAGTCAAGCATGTGCCAGGGGAGAAGCAACCACGTAAATAACAGCATTTACAGTTCAATGGAGTGATTTATTTGATGAAAAATTGCTAGAAAGCCTGATTTGCCCATTGATTCTAAAAGAGGCAAAATATTATTGAAGATCTTCTAAGTGTTCTTCAAATAAATCCCTAGAATGTAAACCAAGTGCCAAAGGTGGTAGCATGTGAGGAAGACTAGAGCCCTTCAGGTATTCCTTGAAAATATGGTTAGCCCAGTGTTTCCATTAATTGATTTGACCAGCATTGCAACAGCACTATGGTCTGCTGGGGAATTATTTAACTATTTCCAATTTCCTGAAAGTTGCTAAGTGATATGCTAAATATAAGTTTACCTATAGTTAGCCCAGATCAATAGTACACATCATTTCCTTAGGGGAAGTTTTCCGTGAAAGGAAGAAAGAAGGCTTGATCTTCCAGTCTTGAGAGCTCCTTATTCTAGGCACCTTTGCAGATCTGGTACAAGGAAGTAAACAAATTAAATCAGATTGGTCATGTGGGCCCTGTGGAAAACCTATTTCTCAATCTTATTCTTGCATCCTGCCTATAATTTATCCTATAGACTAAGGTATGTATCTGTGTGTGTGTGTGTGTGTGTGTGTGTGTGTGTGTGTGTGTGTGTACTTGGGATTGAACCCAGAGGCATTCTCCTCCAAAATGTACTCCATATCCCTGTTTGTTTGTTTGTTTGTCTGTTTGTTTGTTTTGAAACAGGGTCTCACTAAATTGCTGAGGCTAGCCTTGAACTTGTGATCAACCTATCTCAACCTCCCTAGTACTGGGATTATAGGCATGTGCCATGTCCAGTTGGTATGTATCTCCTCCAAAATGTACTCCATATCCCTGTTTATTTGTTTGTTTGTTTGTTTGTTTGTCTGTCTGTTTGTTTGTTTTGAAACAGGGTCTCACTAAATTGCTGAGGCTAGCCTTGAACTTGTGATCAACCTATCTCAACCTCCCTAGTACTGGGATTATAGGCATGTGCCATGTCCAGTTGGTATGTATCTTCTTTGGGGGGTACTAGGGATTGAACCCAGGGAAATTCTACCTCTGTGCTACACCCCCAGCCCTTTATTATTATTATTATTTGTTTTGAAATAGGGTCTCGCTAGGTTGCTGAAAGTTTTGCTAAGTTACTGAGGCTGGCTTTGAACCTATGATCTTCCTGTCTCAGCTTCCCAAGTACTGGGATTACAGGTGTGTGTCTCCACACCTGCTTGGTATGTATCTTTTATTTTATTTATTTATTTATTTATTTTTGCGGTACCGGGGATTGAACGCAGGGGTGTTCTACCTCCGCGCTACACCCCCGGCCCTATTTTTTTTTTTATGCTTTATTTTTGAAACCGGGTCTCACGAAGTTGCGGAGGGCCTCACTAGGTAGAGAGAGAGAGAGAGAGAGAGAGAGGGGAGAGAGAGAGAGGAGAGAGATAGATCGATTGATCAATCGATCGATCGTGCGCACGCGCATGCGCGCTGAGGCTGGCCGCGAACCCGGATCCTCCGGTCTCTGCCTCCCAAAGTACTGGGATTACAAGCGCGTGCCACCACGCCCGGCTGGTATGTATCTTTTAAAGAGTTCCCCTGTTAAAATCCAAAGAGGTCTAACTCAGCAAATTGTTATTAGTTATTATTTATAAATAAAAATGAGTTAATCAAATTGATATACAAATACATAACAGAGGCATGATAAAATAGCATGTGGCATAGTTATATTTTTATTTCAGAAGGAAAAGTTCAAAGCATTCGTTCTGTGGGCCAGGGATATAGCTCAGTGTTAGAGCACTTGCCTCGCATGCATGACATCCTGGATTTGATTCCTAGCACCTCAAAAAAACAAATGAGTTGCGTACTCAATCAGCTCAGGTAGCATAGTGCAATGAGGGTCCAGGGACGGCCATGAAACACTCCAGAATGGTGGGTACCAGTGGGCAGAAGGCAGACAGTTTGCCTGGACCATTACTATTTGTTCTTGCCCTGACCAAGCATCCAGTACTAACCCCCAGTCTATTTACCATCCTATCTTGCTGTGAATAAACATTCATATCTTCAAAATAAGTTGCAGATTTTAAGTTTTCATCAGTAACCTTCTGGAGTCCAAAGGATTCAAACAACAACAAAGAAACCCAATTCTTAACATTAATTAGAGGCAAATTAAAAGTATTCCTGATTGTCATCCAACACATCTGAGCCACAAGGAGAACGGTGACCTGGCCTCTTAATTTGAGTGCCAACGGAGAAGCAATATAATAGTGATAAAGATAGGAAATTGGCATTGCAATTGGAACATACATAGAAAGCTACATAGAAATGTCAAGTTTAAAGACTCATAAACAATTTTAGTTTCCAAAAATTTATTTCTAATGGAATTTGGACTTGGCCTCAATAGATTTGGTGGCATAGCTGCCCATAATGTGACTTCTGCAAGGAATTGTAGAAAAAAAAATAATTACTGACAACCAAGATTTGGTCTTTTGGAGCAGAGAGTTCAAAGATGACCTCTCCCTGTTTCATAGACCTCGAGTCCTCATCAGACAGCTCTAAGAAAATCCTCTACCACATGTCATTGTCTTTAAGACAAAGTATAGATGTTTACCCCAATCCTTACTGGAACTTCTACAAAAAAAAAAACTTTTCAGATTATAGATTCCTCAGACTAAACATAAAGTGAAGCATATTCTATCTTCAAAAAGAGCTTTTTAGTCAGGCATGGTAGTGCACGTTTGTAATTCCAATACTTGGGAGGCTGAGACAGGAGAATCGCAGGTTTGAGACCAGCTTCATCAACTTAGTGAGACTGTCAGCAACCTAGCGAGATCCTGTTTCAAAAACAAAAATAAAAAGGGCTGGGGGTGTAGCTCAGAGGTAGAATGCCCCTGGGTTTAACCCCCAGTATCTCTCTCTCTCTCTCTCTCTCTCTCTCTCTCTCTCACACACACACACACACACACACACACACACACACACACACAAGAGCTTTCTGTCTTCCCTCAAATGTTATAGATTCACTAACATGCTGGATTGATTCAGAAATCCATATTGTATTTCTTCTCATGGAGCCATAACCCCTCGCAGTCAAGAAGCATCTGGCCAGAGGAGCAAGAAGGTTTCAAGTTCCGCTTACGCACAAATACAACTCTACATTCTGCTTGTTGTTTATGATGCTTTTCCTTGAGCTGTTAGTTATGAACAATGTCAGATTTCATAACACATTTACTAGTCTATCACCAGCCTTTGATTCTGTGGCCAGGGACTGTCTTTGAAATGAATTTGATGATGTTGGCAAAAATCCCAGGTGATTAACATTGCCTAAAACCTGCATCATAATACCACTGCCAGAATTAGAATGGCTAGGAATGATCTGAAGCGAGACAAAATTCCATTTTTAAACAGGATAAAGCAGAGCTTTCTGAGTCCTACTACATTTTAACTTATACCTGTGAGGCAACATAATTCCTGCCCTCCCACCACCATTAATAGGAAGATGGATGAGTACACAGGTGGCAAGGTTTACAACATGAAGAGCCTTAAGACCCCGCTCAGGCTATTGGCTAATCACTGTCAAAAAGAACAGCTCAAATTCAACTATGCCAAAAAGAAATGATTGATTTAGGTAGGACTCTGTCAATGTTCAAATGGACAATACTACAAAGCTCCATCCATCAGCTTAACACATACTGTAAACTGAGGGTGAGATTTTTTTAGCTAATTCATCCTGGTGAGCCTATTGGGGCTGTGTGCTTCCAAAGAGATTTCAGAAGAGACTCCCTGGAGACCATTCCATGTCATGGAGGCCTTCTGATTTTCCTTTCCAAAATGTTCCCTTCCTGGTTCTATGATAGGAATTATCAGATCACAGATGAAGGATTCAAATGTATTCCTAGCTTCATTTTGAGGAAAATGTTTTCTTGTCTATAGTCTCCTATGTAAGTCAGCTTTTCGTCACTGTGACAAAATACCAGAGAAAAACAACTTAAAAGGAGGAAAGATTTGTTTTAGCTCACAATTTCAGAGGTTTCAGTCCATGACCACTTGGCCACATTGCTTTGGGCCTGTGGCGAGACAGAACATCATTGTGGGAACACATGGAGAGCAAAGCTGCTTACCTTGTGGTGGCCAAGAAGCAAAGAAAAAGAGAGAAGAAAGGCCCAATATATCCTTTTAAGGGCATGCCCCAATAACCTACTTCCTCCAACTAGGCCCTACCCCCTAAAGTTTCCACCACCTCCCAGTAGCACCATCAGCTGCGACCAAGCTTTCAACACAGGGGGAACATTTACGATCTAAACCCTAACACCTTTCCTGTGTCTTACCACCATGCAAGCTGGGATGACCCCTGCTTTATGGCAAAAACACAAGCTTTACAACATTTTCTCTGACTAGAAAGTCATCTTTGTCACCTGGGATCTAAAATACATGTCTGTTGCTTCACTGAATAACAATACAATAAAACCATCCTTGAAAGCTTACACACTAAATCTGGCTTGGCCTGATCAGTCAGAAAAGGAGGATTGGTTTGTTTGTTGAGGAGTTGTCTGTATGTTATCTTAAGGATACTGGGTAACTCTTAGAATCACTGTGGGATAGAGAAGCAGGTTTGAGGTTCAGATTCCAGGAGCCATACCCAAAATCACACCACAGATTAGAGCTGATGAGAAAACCACTGACATTGGCCTTGAGTTCTGCACATGTCGATTGGCCCTTCTGCCATGGTAACACCCGGAACTCTACCCTCCTTTGCCATCACTGCTGTTCCTCCTGGACTAAGAGAGGACCACATCCCTGCCTTCTTGTACCTTTGGGACCAAAGTCAGAATCTGACATGGAAATGACTGATTGGTAGAGCCTAATTCACATGCCTGAGCTCTAGTTTCCAGAAACTCCAGGGAAACAAGTTGTTATGGTTAGATATAGAATGGCCCCTTAAAGAGCTCATAAAGTGGTGTTTGGAGTTGATATAATCGAGTCTTGAGGGTTGTAATCCCAGCAGTGCATAAATCCATTGTAATGGATTTACCTGAGTGGTACCCCGTAGGTTGGTAGGGTGTGGCTGGAGGTGGGTCCTGGGAGGTGCAGCCTTGGGGATTATATTTGGTTCCTCCTTCCCCTGCTGTCTTTCTTGCTTCTGGCCTCCAGGATGTGAGTACAACCCGCGTGCTCTCCCTCTCCCTGCATTCTGCCGCCATGCCCTGAGATCCACAGTCCCTGATCTGAACCCGAAATCCTAAGAAAATAAATGGTCATTTACATGGTCAATGTTTTAAATTATAGCTGCAAGAATGCTGACTGGAACATAAGTGTAGAATTTTTTTAGAGTTTATATAGAGTAGGTTTTGACCCAAACCAAGATTCAAAAAATCAGAGGCTTCCTAAGCAAAGAATGATATTCATTTGCTATATGGTCATTAGAGTCTTAGAATCTGTATTTGTAACAAATTCCTCAGGTAACTCAAATGCAATCTGTTTTCAATCATTTGGAAACTATTTATTGAAACCTTGTCCTTATAGCCAACAGAAAACAAAGACTGGTCTACTTTCATTTTGCTCCAAAAGGCGAAGAAATGGCCTCATAAAAAATCATTCTCATAGTCTACAAATTTACTATGGAAGACACCAGATTTAAGGAAAACTAATAGGTAATGATCCATTTATGGATGGTTTATCTATACAATGAACCGATATGTCAAATTTTTAAATGTTCATTGCAAAGAGCTTTCAGTGGCATGAAAAAAATGTGTTACACAGTATTAAGAGGAAAAAGCATGACAACAATATTATTTGTGTGTATATAACATGCTTTCAACTGTATAAAATAAGCATTTCATAAAGTATAAAATCAAGTTAATGTATGTATCCCCCACGTTCCCTTCTCCACCTACTAATGGCAGAGAGGATGAAAAACTATGATTCAAGCAAAGAAGCTAAGACTGTCAACCTACTAAAGAGCCGGAGGAAAGAGAGGAGTAAAAAGAAAAGACTCCAGTTGCAAATGAGAGCAAATGTTTTTTGAGAAATGTCTGTGAGTTATCAGACTGATCCAAACAAGCCTTTTTTATTTTTTTTTTCCAGGGAATTCTAGAACACAGATAACCAAAAATGCCTCTTGTCTTTGATGTTCCCTAGTGGGGTAAGGTCACCCCCAGATGAGAACCACTGCCCCAGAAGTAGCTGAGTGCCACACTGGGACCAAGAGGGGGAAGCCCTCCAGAACAGAGCCAACTCTGAGCAAGTAGAACTGAGAGGAAAAGGAGAAAAAAAGGGCGGAAGTCACTTCATGCCCAGGAAAAGCCTCCCCTAAGGCCAGACTTAACCTCTACCTCTACGGGGACCTTTGTTTTCTGATTAAAGTAGTTTAAGATAAATTAAAGTAGTTTAACATGAATTAGGATGCACCAAAAAGCACCCTAAATATACATACCCTCAGTTGGTTAGAGGGATGGGTCATCTGCCCAGAGTTCCATGTAGTAAGAGTCACCTGAAAGAAATCAGAATTCCAAAGTTCCACCCATGTTCACAACCACTCACAGGTTGCAGAAATCAAATATAGGGATTCAATATATACACTAGCCTGAAACTCAGGAAATCTGAAGGGAAACATGAAATCATCCACCGGACATTTCCAAAAGTCAGAACACATGGGTAACCCAAAGAAAATCCGTTTCCACTCTGAGCAAAAAATTATTTAACAAATCGAGATCTTATGATGATAAATAGAAAGCCGGGCGTGGTGGCGCACGCTTGTAATCCCAGTACTTTGGGAGGCGGAGACCGGAGGATCCGGGTTCGCAGCCAGCCTCAGTTCTCGCTCTCTCTCTCTCTCTCTCTCTCCTTAGTGAGGCCCTCCGCAACTTCGTGAGACCCGGTTTCAAAATAAAGCATAAAAAATAGGGCCGGGGGCGTAGCGCGGAGGTAGAACGCCCCTGCGTTCAATTCCTGGTACCGCAAAAAAAAAAAAAAAAGATGATAAATAGAAAATTCCAGAGTAAGTTGTAAGGAAGACTTTCAAGCAGAAACTTCAAAGGAAGTGATCAAGAACAAGTTAGAGCCAGACTTGGTAGCACACACCTGTAATCCCAGTACTTGGGAGGCTGAGACTGGAGGATGGCAGGTTTGAGGCCAGCCTCAGCAACTTAGTAAGGCCCTCGGCAATCTAGTGAGACCCTATTTCATTTTTTCTTTTTTCTGATACTGGGGATTGAACCCAGTGGCATTCTACCTCTGAGCTACACCCCCAGCCCTATTTTTTATCCTTTATTTTGAAACAGGGTCTCACTAAGTTGCAGAGGGCCTTACTAAGTAGCTAAGACTGGCCGTGAACCCAGATTCCCTGTTCTCAGCCTCCCAAGTACTGGGATTACAAGTGTGCGCCACCACGCCCAGCTATTGCAAGACTCTGTTTCAAAATAAAAAATAAAAAGGGCTGGGGTGCCTAATACCAAAAAATAAAAAAGAAGAGGAACAAGTTAGGGGGCTGGGAATGTATCTCAATGGTGTATTGGTCAGGGTTCACTAGATTAACAGAATTCACAGGATGAGTATATGAAAAAGGGATTTATTAGATCAGCTCACAATGTAGTCCTGAGTTTCGACTGCACGTGAAGAGTCAGAGGAATCAGTAGCTGGTCGAGCGGTCTAAGAGCTGGAGTCTTAGGATTGAAGCAACCACCAATTCAGTCCAGTCCAAGATGTGAAGATAAGGAAGCTCTTCGGAGAAACGATGGTGAAGTTTCAGTTCGAAGGCTGGAGGCCGACGATCTCAGACGAGAGCAGAAGATCAAGAAGCTCTTCAAGGAAACGGCAACGGCAAAGTTGGAAACTGACGATCTCAGACGAGAGCAGATGCATTCTCTTCAGGAAGAGTCGTGGCTCCCTCTACACGGCTTTCTCCTTCTTTTATCTAAGTCCTGCACCTATCAGAACCCTGCTGCCCACATTTAGGGCAGGACTTCCGGTTCAACTGCTGTTACACAACCAAAGTCACATGATCTTAGGTGGGTCAAGTTGACAAACCAGACCAACTATCACAAATGGTAAAGCACATGCTTAGCATACATTTGGCCCTAGGTTCAATCCGGAGCACCACCAACCCAATTAGTTAGATGATTCTTAAACTCCTTACCCACATCGAGGAAGGGACTCAGGTATTTGGTGGGAGGATAACCTGCTGCAGGAGAGCAGCAAAATTTTGCCCTTGAAAGAAAATTGAAATGCTAATTATTACATGGGATTTTACACACACACACACACACACACACACACACACAAACACACATATTCAATACTGTGCTTTTGAAATAAAGTGACTATAGAACTTTCACAGAGTATAAACAAGACATGGAGGGTGCTCAAGTTTTTATCCAAGAGCAATGGAAAAACTAGTCCAACTGGGAAAATTTAAAGAGGTGGCAGAAATAAAAGTAGAATTGCTTTCTGAGTCCATACTCAGACCACACTTGCTTAGGGTACATTTACAATCACATGAGGCTGTGTGTGTGTGTGTGTGTGTGTGTGTGTGTGTGTGTGTGTGAGAGAGAGAGAGAGAGAGAGAGGTGGGGGGGAACAGAGGTGGCAGCACTGGGAGAAAGAGGAGGGCAAAGCCAGTGTGAGGTGAATCCTCTAGTCTTCACTGCTATGGGACACGGGGACTTGACCCTGATTTCTGAGAAGCCACATGAACTGCACTTCAGAATCGTCCACAGGAAAGATGGCTACAGGGATTATTGGTGGAGAATGAGTATATCCACCCTTTTCTCCCTTTCCACATTGGACAAAGTTTGTACCCTGGGATGTTAACTCTGTCTCACTTTCAGGAGGCCTGTGCATAAGTGCCAGGGGTTTTGTAGGCATTCCAGTGCTGTGACCCAGAGAAGCCCAGGACAGAAAGTGAAAACCAGGCAGGACAGCTAGCCAGGGGCTATCTGGTTTCACCTGCACAGAGCTGGTTGCTGCAGCAACAGCCAAAGTGAAAGGTGAGTAGAAAGGATGTGAAATGGGGGCGCAGGTGCAGTGCAAGACAAGGAGGAAGAGGAGAAGGAAGAAAAGGAAGAAGATAAAGAGTAGGACACAGAAATACTGAAAGTTGCCAGGCATGGTGGCACATGCCTATAATCCCAGTACTTGGGAGGCTGAGACAGGAGGATCACAGGTCAGAGGCCAGCCTCAGCAACTTAGCAAGGCCCTCAACAACTTAGTGAGTCCCTGTTTCAGAAACAAAAAGTAAAATAGGGCTGGGGTATAACTCAGAGGTAAAATGCCCCTGGGTTCAAACCACAGTACTAAAAAAAAGAAAAGTAAAGAAATACCAAAAGTTCTGATCCCTCCAACAATACCTGACTAGGTAGAAACTTGAGATGCAGCAAGCAGAGGGTCAATTTAGCAAGAAGTTCCCAAGGATTGTCAGGTTGTCCCAGCTGCCAGTTGATGATGCATGAGTGGCAGGACTCAGAATGGTCCATGCATATCCCTTCAAAGGGTGTCCCCAGGAGAGCTACCTCCTTGTTGTCCTAAATTATACCAAACTCATCTGCAGCCAAACTCCAGAGGAAAATGATCCATGCAAATGAAGGGTCATAATGATAAGGGCAAATACCAGATGTCCAAGTGACCCAGTTTATACATTTTTTTTAAGTGAGGGACAGAGAGAGACAGGGACTGCTCCTTCTATGAAGCAAGGGGCAGGGGGCTGGTTCTGTAGAATGACTCAGAAGAATGAAAATCTAAATGACCTCGCCGGTGAATCATGCCAAGAGCACTTCATCACAGCTTAAGCTCTTCCTTGACATGTTCCCATTTTCTGTTTTGTCTCTAAAGAACAGCTGGTATGCAAAGGAGGAAGGCTGGGAGTGGGTTTATTTGTGAATGCTGACCTATCACAGCCGGGCCCTAGAAAGAGACTGCCTTTGCTCTCCTGTATCCACTGTAGAAATGTTTGCAGAGAGGGTAGCAGTTCCTATAAGATGTGTAATCCTTATCAATGCAGCAAAGGGGCTATCAAAGCTGAAAAGATCACATGGCTGTTAAGATAAAAGTTTGGCTGTTCCAGGGTGGGCTTATCAAGGTTTAGCAGTAAGCGAGTTTTGTTGCTTCGACTGCATTTAAAAAGTTCATTGATTTGCAGTTAATACCAAGTTGTCATAGTTTCATGAGTAACAGCTTGTGGTTTGCAGAATCAAAGCCTTTTCCTGAATCAATAACAGTAGATTCTCTGAGGTGGCCTGAGCCTTTGCCGAGAAGGGAGAAGCTGAGAAAGACACCCAGGTAGAGAGAGGAAGTTCATGTGGCCAGACCACATGTGGTCTGCAGAAGAGGAAAAATGGCATTCTCCCTCCCCAGGCCCTCAAAAGCAGCAGAAATTGAGCTTTTTAAATTTTCAAAATGACTTATAAAGAGGTATTGTTTGGAAGAATATAGAGATTGAATATGTGCATATACACATTAATAAATTGACTGTAAGGGGAGAAAAGATCAAACTGCAGATTTTTTTAAAAAACTCATCAACTGAGCCGGGCGTGGTGGCGCACGCTTGTAATCCCAGTACTTTGGGAGGCGGAGACCGGAGGATCCAGGTTCGCAGCCAGCCTCAGCTCTCTCTCTCTCTCTCTCTCTCTTTCTCTCTCTCTCTCTCTCTCCCTGTCTCTCTCTCTCTACTTAGTGAGGCCCTCCGCAACTTCGTGAGACCCGGTTTCAAAATAAAGTATAAAAAGAAAAATAGGGCCGGGGGTGTAGCGCAGAGGTAGAACACCCCTGCGTTCAATCCCTAGTACCGCAAAAAAAAAAAAATCATCAACTGGTTTAATCTTTATCAGGACAAATTTTCCACATCCTGAACCAGCTTCTTGGAAGATGTGGACCTGTGCTTCTCCTTGTGGACCTG
The DNA here is from genome assembly GCA_004027185.1 of Glis glis. Lineage (NCBI taxonomy): Eukaryota > Metazoa > Chordata > Mammalia > Rodentia > Gliridae > Glis > Glis glis. The sequence goes on from PVJS01051685.1 coordinate 11,536, forward strand.
TGCTTCTCCTTTTCCCCTGGGGAAAATATATACACACAAGCGCACACACACACACACACACACACACACACACACACACACACTGTATTACCCCTGCTCCAACTAAGGAGATAAATCTCTAATAATCTGTTAGTGTTGTATTGGACTTAGAAAGCATATTCTCAGCTCACTCCATCTGAACTTCATAGTGTCCCTGTTAATCTGAGAGAGCTTTTATTTTTATCCCTTTTGAATAAGGAGAAAACTGAGTCTTGCAATCAGAACATCCAGCCCAATTCTCCTGGCGCTGCCCAGGGGAGGCATCACTAATTGATCCAGTCACTCTTCTTCAAGAAATTCAGGCTAAGCCTCAGAACCCTCCCCTCCTCTGGCAGCCAGTATCAGTTGATAAAAGATGACATGAAAGATAAAACCTATTTGTCATCCTGGAGCCAAGTGATCTGCCCAAGGTCACAGAACTACTGAATAGTTAGTCCACTGGGATGGACTAAAGTCAAGTTACACATCCCTTGCCTCAGTGCATTCTTTATGAAATAGAAAGCTTTCACCCCTGTGAAGGGGTCTTGATACCTCTACCACAACCAAAAGTTGCTGCCCTGGGAATTTTGTTTCTCTGCACATATCTGCCAAATTCCATGCACACTCACTATTTTTTTTTAAGTACTGGGGATTGAACCCAGGGGCATTTTACCTCCGAACTACACCCCCGGCCCTATTTTTTATTCTTTATTTTGAAACAGGGTCTCACTAAGTTGCAGAGGCCTCACTAAGTAGCTGAGGCTGGCCATGAACCCAGATCCTCTGGTCTCAGCCTCCCAAGTACTGGGATTACAAGCATGTGCCACCACACCCAGCTCACACTCACTATTTAAGAAGCTTAAACCAGGCGTGGTGGTGCACACCTGTAATCCCAGTACTTGGAAGGCTAAGACAGGAGGATCGCAGGTTCAAAACCAGCTTCAATAACTTAGGGAAGCACTCAGCAACCTAGCAAGGAAGACCCTGTTTCAAATCAAAAACTAAAAAGGGCTAGGGGTATGTCTCAGAGGTAAAATGCTCCTAGAAAATTTTTAAATTAAATTTGTGGTTCACATTACATTTTTATCGGACAGTGTTGCTCTAGATGGTAGGTAGCTGTCAAAGCCTTTTTTTTTTTTTTTTGGTATTGGGGATTAAACCCAGAAGCATTCTACTGCTGAGCTTCCTCCCACCCCCAGCCCTATTTTTTTTTTATTTTGAAACACAGCCTAACTAAGTTACAGAGGGTCTCACTAAGTTTCTGAGGCTGGCCGCAAACCTACAATCCTCCTGTCTCAGCCTCCCAAGTACTGGTATTACAGGTGTATGCCACTGAACCTGGTTTAGGTCCCAATTTTGGGGGTTGAAAGTGCAGGATTGGGCAGCCCCCATCTGTTTGGCCTCTGCTGAGGACCCTTTGTCTGGGTCACAACGTGGCAGATGGCATCGTGGCAGGAGTGTGTGCCACGTGGCAGGAGGTAGCACAGTGAGACAGAAAGCCAGAGAGATTCACAGGTCAAGGTCTTTTACAACAACCCACTCTCACAGGACTAACTCACTCTGAAAGACCAACACCAATCCCTCCCGAGGGCAATGCCTGCATGACCTAACCATGTTCACTAGACCCGATCTCTCAAAGGTTCTGTAGCCTCATCGTTGCCACACAAGAGACAGAGCTCCCAGAGTATGAACCATGGGGGACAAACCACATTCAAAGAATAGTGGCAAGCGAGCAATGAGCCTGGTTCATTTTAAAAGAGTATATGACCAAATGTGTGTTATTAATGATCACTCCGATAGTAATATAAACAATGTACTTGGGGGAAGAGGGAGAGAAGTGTGTGTGTGTGTGTGTGTGTGTGTGTGTGTGTGTGTTACTGGGGATTGAACCCAGGGGCATTCTACCTCTGAGCTACACCCCAGCCCTATTTTTATTTTTACGCTAAATTGTTCAGGGCCTTGCTAAGTTGTTGAGGCTGGCCTCAAACCTGCAATCCTCCTGTCTCGGCCTCCCAAGTACTGGTATTACAGGCATGTGCCACCACACCAGGTGGGGATAATATTGATGAGGAAACAAACTGGGGTCATTCTCTTCAATATCCCAGTTGAAGTTGTCCAAGAAAAAGTTAGAAATACAAGTCTGAGAAAATAAAACTCAAAAATGATAGGAAACAAAAATCATATCTCTATAATAACACTGAACGTCAAAGGACTCAACTCCACAATTAAAAGGCACAGACTGGCAATGTGGATCAAAAAGCATAATCCAACTATATGCTGTCTACAAGAAACTCACCTTCTAGCCAAAGATACTCATACGCTAAAGGTAAAAGGATGGAAAAAGATATACCATTCAAACGGAGATCGAAAACAAGCAGGGGTAGCAACACTTATATCAGACAAAACAGACTTTAAGCTAAA
>PVJS01051686.1:0-13882 GCA_004027185.1 Glis glis
AAAAAAATAGGGCCGGGGGCGTAGCGCGGAGGTAGAACGCCCCTGCGTTCAATCCCCGGTACCGCAAAAAAAAAAAAAAAATAAATAAATAAAAAAATATATAAATAAATACATGGGTATAATCGCCTAACCACATTGAAACATATAACTATCACCATGTTGTAACAAATCCCTTTAAAGAACAGACTGAGTGAAAATCTAGATCAAAGTCTGATTAGAAGCATTAACAAAACTACAGAAATAAGAATAGCCAATTGTTATTCAGACTATCATGGAAGTAAGAAAGATAAGTCACAGAAAAAATATTGACAGTGATCTCTGTACTGTCTAGGAGAAAGGAAGTTTAAACAAAATATCAATTTTTAAACCCTTTATAAAATTCTACTCTAAAGTAGATATGGATGCACAGGATCATATTGCTTAATTCCCTTAAATAGTCAAATCATTTGCCCATCTCTTTGTTCTATGTTCTCAATCATCAAGAAAAATAGTTATTTGGCCTCCTAAATCGGACATGTACAGGAAGGAAATATCTACTTGTCAGGTTCCAATCTGTAACACTTTTATTTTCCAAGTGCCTTTACAAAATTGCCATTCTGATTGGGTGCATGCATCTTTCAAACAGTTCTACTGGGATATAGTTGAGATATAAAATGGCTACACATACCTAAAATCTATAGTTTGGTAAGTTTTTGCCTTATGTATACACCCATGAAATTAACATCACAATCAAGATAATAAAGATAATCATATGTATGCTTCTATGTAATCCTTCCCTCTCTGTTCTGCTGTTCAAAGATGCTTGCCTTTTCTACAACTTCATATAAATGATTAGAGAGTATGCATTCCTTTAGTTTGTCTACTCTTCAATGCAAATATTTTGAGATTCATCATGTCATTTCATGTAACGAAAATTCATTCCTTTTTGTTGATAAGTCCTATTTCATTGCAAGGAGATAGCACAGTTATTTCTTTATTAACTCATCTGTTGAAGAACATTTTGATTGTTTCCAGTGAGGGCTGTTATAGCTGCTATGAATATTTATATACAAGTCTTTGCACATAAATATGTTTTTTATTTCTCTTGAGTAATTATTTAGAATAGCTGAATTATATAATAAATATGTTTACCTTTTAAATAAATGTCACATTGTTTTCCAAATATCACATTGTGCCATTTCCTACCCCCCACGTATAGGAGTTTAAATTGATTCACATTTTTGCCAGCACTTAGTATGGTTGATCTTTTTAAATCTTAGACACTTAAATGCATAGCGCTAACTGTGGTTTAATTTGTATTTCCCTAATGACAAATGATATCAAGCATCTTTTCAAGCACATATTTTTCATCCACATATATTTTTTATAAAGTATGTGTGCAACCTTTGCCTACCTTTTAAATGTAGTTGTTTCCTTAATATTGAATCCTGAGAGTTTTTTTATTTACCAGCTATATTCTTTGCAAATAATGTTTCCCATTCTATGACTTTTCATTCTCTTTAGTGTCTTTTGTAAGGAAGAAATTTCAACATTGAAGAAATACAGTTTATGTATTTGTCCATTATGGATCATGCTTTTGGTATTTTATCTAAAAAGCATTTGCCTAACTCAAGATCATAAAAGTTTTCTCCTTTATTTTTTCCCAGAAGTTTTATTGCTTTAGGTTTGGCATTTAGGTCTGTGAGTCATTTGGAATTAATTTTTGTATGTGATGTAGAAGTATGAAATGAAGTTTTATTTTATGCATGTGAACGGGCACTTGCTCCAGCCGCATGTTGAAGATGGCGTCTTTTCTGAATGAAGTGCCTCCACGCCTTTCTCATAAATCAGTTTTTCCAGGCACTTTTGGGTCTATTTCTGAGCTATTCTCTTACTTGATCTAGTGTTCTTTCTTAAGTATTTTATGACCTTAGCTACTGAAAGAAAATAAGAAAGAGCTGAATAAATGGAAAATATATTGTGTTTATGGTGTTGGAAGATTCAGTTTTGTAAGATCTTGATTCTCATTAAATCAATTTATGTAATCCCAATCATAGTTCTAGCAAGGAGTTTTGTAGAAACTGACAACCTAATTCCAGAATTTATGTGAAAATTCATGAGACCTAGCTAGAGCAAATTTGGAATATTGTAGGACTAGCATGATCTGATTTCAAGACTTATTCTAAAATAGAAATAATTTAAAAAGAGAGTTGGATTTTCATATGCATCCATTTTTTTGGAACACTGTAGTTCTTTTTATTGAAAAGGCTTATAAACTTGAAAAATATGCAAAGTTATATGAATTATGGGTTAAGTGGATTTGTTTAGTCCTGTTGTTTGTATTTCATCATTCAGAATAGAGGGTCAGGCACAGGATTCACTTAATTCATTAACATAAACTTCCTTTGAGGAATACAAATTACATATCCAAATTAAAGGTCTTTCTAGGTAATACCTCTTTACAGCCCAATATAACTTTTTCCATATAAAACATTTACAGGCTTTTACTTTATAAGCTTCACATTTTAATTATCTTACCCAATTTCACACTTTTCATCATTATCTTTGAAATGCTTTTGTGAGGGTCTTTGTGCTCTGTTACATTAAAATAATACAAATAATATTTATTCTTAAAATCTTAACACAGTTTTTAAATACATGAGTTTCATGAATTAAGTCCTGACTAAGCCTGATTCTGAGGAAAAAAGTTGGGATTTTATAAGGCTAATTTAACAATTTATTTTATCCTTATAATTGTACTCTCACATATTATAGCAAGCTATCTAACAAAAGCTGAAGGAGGATAGGCTTATTATATATTTTTTCTTTCCTAAGGCTTTAATTTTCCCATTAGTGTACTTTACTCCAAATCATCACTAAATTAAGCAACATGCCTCAAATGTCCCAAGACACCAGAATCTATAATCCAGGTTCCTATAAAGAAGTTCAGGGAAAATAGTAATTATCCTAAATCTATTGACAAAAACTTGATAAAGTAAAAAATTCAAAAAATAATAATAGGTCGTTTGGAATTTAAAGCTCTTTTGCTTTGAGATGCCCGTTGTCTAGCTAAGCAGGGGGTGAATTGGCAGAGTGACAGGAAGAATTTACAGTTAAATACTTTCTAGCTATTCTAAGTTCCCTTCAATTTTGTTCCAATTTTTCATCCCCTGGTGGTATTATATCTCTCTTACAGTAATCTCTGCACACTAAACTTGTTCATATTCCTTAAAATTCAGGAGTGTTTTCACAAATTGATAGGCATAAGAAACTATGAACTACATTGTGATGTGAGACCATAATGCACCAATAAAAGTATAAAACAACAAGAAGAATACAAGAAAATTACTACAACTGTATGATTTATTTTTATTGCTTTATATGTTGTAATTGGAGCACTGCAATACTCAAAGCTTCTAGAGTGTTCCCCTCCCTCCGTGAATATTCTCTATAGTGCATTCTCTAGCTTTTGCAAATCAGTGGCTTTGTTGTCAGTATTTCTCACACTTTTTTATCCTCCCTTGATCCCTCTCCTGGCAATGGTGTCCTAAGTTCTTAGTCAGTGAGGTACATTTACTGTGTTTTCATCCCTTTGGTATTTGACGTGCTAGGCTCTTGTGGTATGAGGTAACTTACAACCCTTTCACGGCATCCTAACTTCAGGCTTATCACTGAAGTGCACTTCTGACTTCCTGAGGCTGGCACATAGGTCAGCCCACAAGGTTCTGAAAATTAACTGCCTGTCTTACTTGAGTTGGTGGAACACACACACACCAGCTCTCCAGCTTTTACCTTGGGTTAGGATATCACTGAAGTTCCTGTTCTATACTGATCTCCAATGTAACCAGGGAATTAAGCCCAAATTTACATACATTGGTCTTTTTCTCCTGCATTTGTCTTTTTCTCTTTCCCTTCCTCCTTCCTCCTTCCTCCCTCCTCCTTCCTCCTTCCTCCTTCCTCCTTCCTCCTTCCTCCTTCCTCCCTCCTCCTTCCTCCCTCCTCCTTCCTCCTTCCTCCTTTCTCCTTCCTCTTTCCTTCTTCCTTCCTCCTCCTTCCTCCCTCCTCCTTCCTCCTTCCTCCTTCCTTTTTCCTCCTTCCTCCTTTCTCCTTCCTCCCTCCTCTCTTCCTCCCTCCTTCCTTCCTCCCTCCTCCTCCTCCTTCCTCCTTCCTCCTTCCTCCCTCCTCTCTTCCTCCCTCCTCTCTTCCTCCCTCCTCCTCCTCCTCCTCCTTCTTCCTCCTTCTTCCTCCTTCTTCCTCTCTCTCTCTCTTTCTCTCTCTCTCTCTCTCTCTCTCTGTCTCCCTCCCTCCCTCCCTCCTTCCCTTCCTTCCTCCCTCCCTCTACTCTCCCTCTCCCTCCCTCTGTTCTTTTATGTGATACCAGGAATTGAACCCCGGGTCATTCTACTTCCAGGCATTCTACCTTCCTCCTATTTTATTTTTTTATTTTGAAACAGGGCCTCATTAAGCTGCACAGGGCCTCACTAAGTTGCTGAGGCTGGCCGCAAACCTGTGATCCTCCTGTCTCAGCCTCCCAAGTACTAGGATTACAAGTGTGTGCCATGGTGCCTGACTTTGCATATCTCTCTTATTACAGTATTTTTTTTCCAGAATACATCTCCCCAAAATTACTTTTGTTTCAATTGTTGCCTCAGAATCTTTTTTTATGAGCAAAATTATAATAAATTGGGTAAATTTGTTTTGTTTTTGTTTGACTAAGCATCTCACACTCAAATAACTTGGAGGGGCCATTAAAAAATGTAAAATGTAAACCAGATCTAGTTTAAAATGACAGGAAATAGTGAATAGAGAGCATAGGCCCTTCCTAATGATATCCAAGTTCACTTTTTGATTTTTGCACTTTTTGATTTTAAGCACTTTTGATTTTAAACACTTTTTTGATTTTTACAAACAAAACCAAGTCTTCAAGCTGACTTCGGCCTCCTCAAGATTGGAACCTTTGTGATACAAGTTATTAGTAGCTCAATCCTTTTCAGCTGAGCTATTACTTGCCCAGGAACTGTGCCCCTATCTTATGAGGCTCCACTTCAGTTCTTGCAAAAGAATTGACTGCATTTGTGTACAGTCACTAGAGCCTTACTTAAAATCATTCTTCCTATCCCTCACTAGCCCTTCTCAAGAGGCTCCTTCCCATTTGTCTAAATTTTGACATGATACACTTGATCTCAATTCAATCACATGTGCTCCAGGGTAATAAAATTAACAATCCAACAAATATGTTCATTCTTACTCTGTTCAAACCTTTGGAGTTCAAGATGAGCAATGTTGTTCCTATAGTCAAACTGAATAAACCTTGACCATCATCATTTAACCCACATAAATCTACAATTTCAGTGGCTCTTAACATACATGTGATATATTGCAACTCATTTCAATTAGAACCTCTGATTCAGCTAAATGGGAGTCTAGAATTACGGAGAAACTTTCCCTTGAATATTAAAATGTCTTTAGGGTTGATGCGCATCAGTCATGAGTTTTGAGTTTGACTCTGTATAATCTCTAAAACTGACAATACTCTTTGCCATGTAACACAAGATTTCTTCTGACCAACCTAACTGAGATATTTGGTCTAAAAGCCACGTTTGTCTTTAATTATTTACATGAAAAAAATAGATGTAAGATTGACACTTTTTTTAAAAAAAATCAGTAAACATATCTGAAATATACACTGCACTGTTTACCTTCTTTCTTTTTTCTCTTTGTTATTAAATTCTGTCTGATCCTTCGAGGATAATAATTTGACTTTAAAAAGGAAGAAATCATATGAAACAAAAAAACCACTGCTTTGCATTCAATAACAGCCATTCTTCCTTTATAAAATTGTTCTATGAAGATGTTGGATTTGCATTTGAAACTTCACTAAAGTGAAAGTCTTATGTGTTTTATGCAAACTAATGCAATAAGGTAAAATCAACAAAAGACTGATCATTTGTTAAAGTACTAAGAGATTGCACATTATCTTAATTTATTTCGATATACCATTAACATTGAATAGAATATTAAAAGGGCAGGTCTATTATTTAGGAGTATGGAAAATTAGGAAAGAAGTTGAATATTGAGAAAGGCAGTCAATCATAGATATCTGATCATCCTTTGTAGGAAATGCTTTCATCTGCAGCTATTTGGGCTGCATAGATCAATTTGAAGTTAGAGAAAGAGTGGGGCATGTTCACCAGATATAAACCAGAATGGATGAGTTCCCAAATGAGAGGGATGGAAGAAAAAGAAAATATCCTGTCAGCTACTGTTTAAGAAACTTTAGATGTAACCAAATAAGAAAAGGCCGAAGGAAATTCCCTCAGGATAAAATTTGTAATCAAAATGACACTTTTAACTAGTAAACTAATATGAATATCTGATAGCCACTTTGGAAGAATTTTTTACTGATACCCTCAAAATTGTTAATTTCCTCTATTTCTGGATCATTTTGTTAACATACAGCTTTGTAAATGTTAACAAAAACATTTTGACCCTAGAAACATATTAAAATTCATATCTTACAGCAGCTGAAGTCTCTGTAGGTATTCAGTGGTTGATTACTATTCCCCTTCAATATTCTTCTTTAGTTTATATGATATTGTACACTCTGTCTTTCTGACCCTGACTGTATCTTCTACTACTCTGGTTTCCAAAAGTAGGAATTCCCTGTAGTTTTGTCCTCAGGATTCCTCTCTGCCTTTCGTACATTATTTCTTAATACTCTCATTCAGCCATAACCTCATCTAGTACCTTTACTCATATGATTCCCAGATGTTAAAGTCAATTATCCTTGAATAGATTGACATGTTAGATACAGAAGCCAAAATCCCCACTGATTCAGCTTTCATTGAGGAATGGTTTGAAAGTAAAATGTTGAATTTTGGGCTTTTTGCCAACTCTTCAGTTTCTATATTCATAGATTCTTGATATTATCCAGAGACCATAACCATTTCTAGGCTAATTCTACACTTAGAACTCTTTGCAACATTTCTAACTGCCTATATTATCTGAGTTGATGATAGTACCCAAATATCTAGGTAGGTTTGCCTGATAGTCATCCATTTAGTATCATTATATTCAGAGATTAAAGTTTAGCACTATTTCATGAGCTATAAATGGTATGGTGAAAGGATATACATATATATATATATATATATATATATATATATATACACACACACACACATATGTGTCCTTAATCAAATATCCACTGGTAAATTGATACATATAATAGCAGTGAATAATACAGGATTTGGTTCTGTTTGATTTTAAATCTACACAAGAATTGATGCTCTTCTTTATGGCTGAGTAGAATTCCATTGTGTGTATATACCATAATTTTATAAGCCATTCATCTGTTGATGGACACCTAGACTGGTTCCAAGTTTGGCTATTATGAATTGTGCTGCTATAAACATAGATATGCATGTATAACCATGGTAGTCTGACTTCAATTCCTTTGGGTAGATACCCAGGAATGGTACAACTGGGTTATAAGGTAGGTTCATTTCTATTATTCTGAGAACCCTCCACACTGATTTCCAAAGTTTTGCAGGGCAATGGATGGAACTGGAGAATATTATGCTAAGTGAGATTAGTCAGTCACAAAAAATGAAAGGTAAGATGTTTTCCCTCATATGTGGAAGCTAGGGAGAAACTGAGACATAGAAGGGACTCTCAACAAAGGAGAAACCCTAGTGGAGTAATGCAGGGATGTAAGGGAGGGAGGCAGGAGGGGGGCGACTCAAAGAAGGAAATACTTTAATGGACATGATGTACATACACAGATTTATCAATGCCAATCACAATGTCATGCATGGTGAGGGTGAGGGAGTGAGGTGGAAGCTCACTAAATGCTGTGTGCATGTGTGTCTCTATCACTCTGAACTTCATCATGATGTATGATTACAATGCACAAATTAAATAAAAAAGAATTGATGCTAATCTAAATAAATATCCTGGCCTTAATTTTTTTCTTTTTTTTTGTGGTACGGGGGATGGGACCCAGGGGCAGTCTACCTCCCAGCTACACTCCCAGCCCTATTTTTTTATTCTTTATTTTGAAACAGGGTCTCACTAAGTTGCAGAGGGCCTCACTAAGTAGCTGAGGTAATAGGTAACTTATGTGTTACAGGAACTAACTATTAAAACTATTTAGAGTGATAGGAACATACATGTACACAGCGCTTGGTGCATTTCCCTCCAGATCCCACCCCACTCCCTCGCCTTTCCCAGACATATCACTGAGATTGGTATTGATAAATTTGCATATGTATACAGCATGTTAGTGAATTTAGAAATCCAAATTCATTGTATGGATGGGAGATTTTCTTCTGTGTTTGTCTCTGTACTTTGTCTCTTCCCTTTCCCGTGTGTATGACCCAGGTCTGTGACCTTTCATTAAGTATATCAGTCACTTATTACCAGTTCTCTTTTTAATTTCCTTTCCAGCTACCACTGAAAATAAGACTGATGGCAGTTTTTAATTTCACATTTGACAGCAAAAGACATATCTGCATGATTAAAATGCCAGATATCTCTATAACTGTTATCAATTGTAGTAATTAAAAAAAGTAGTGAAATTTGCTCTTAAAAAAGAAAAAAAATTTATTAACACATAGTTGTGCATAAGCTATTCTGTTTCTCATAATTTAGCTGTGTTTTGTTCAATTTTAAAACAAAAAATTTAGAGGACTTGGAGGAAATGTGGTTTTAAGGAGAAATAATTGTGAAATTGATACATGTGAACAACCTAAGTGCCCAGTTTGATGTGAATTAAAACAACTTCCACAGGAATATGGGCTGATTAAATAGTTGAATTGACTAATTGTTTTTAAATGCACGCCTAGTTGGACAGCCATTTACATTCTCTAACAAGCCGCACAGTCCAGAAAATTTTTAAGCCATTTAAGAAAATGAAACTTATGGCTCAATAGCATTTCTCCTGACATTTAGAAAATTATAGTTTGAATTGAAAATGATTATAACTGTGAATCAGTATTTAAAGAGATTTTACATGCATTATCTCATTTAATTCCCACGGAAAGCCTGCAGGGTAAGGAACATCAGAGGACGCTTTGAATTTGTTAGAGGCCTTCCCAAGATCACACAAATGGTATTGAGATACAGATTCAAAATTAGTTCACTTAAAGCCAGATGTGGTGGTGCACACCTATAATCCCAGTACTCGGAAGGCTGAGACAGGAAGAATCATAGGTTCAAGACCAACATCAGCAATTAAGCCAGACCCTGTTAAAAAATATAAATAAATAAATAAATAAATAAATAAATAAATAAATAATAGCAAAAAGGGCTAGGGGCGTAGCTTGGAGGTAGAATGCCCCTGGGTTTAATCCCCAGTACAAAAAAAAATCAGTTCATCTAATTCCTGGTACCACCTCTATGAAGTCATTTATTCTTAGGTACCTAGTATGTGCCAGTACCTTATAAGCAAATCATAGGATGGGAACTTATGGCACAAATCTAAGTGGGATAATACTTTGCTTTCTGGTAGCTTTAATTGTAGCAGGTAAAACAATTAGGCCATGTATCCATTATAAAATATAAGTATAAAGTATCTTGATAATACCTAGGAAGGAGAAATAAACATTTTGGAGAGAACACAAATAAGATATCTAAGGCAACATTTGTTGATCTTCCTGTGGATGATCAGGTCTATGATGAAGAATTGTTGCAGAAAAGAAGAACAAGGAGCATGTAGAAGTATCAGAGGTAAAAAAAAAAAAATGTTGTTTACCAAGTGAACTGTGAATAATTCACTGTAGTTGTAGTATTTCAAAGAGAAATAGTCTAAGCTAAAGAGGTTCTCCAGCCTTTCCAGGAATATTTGGAAATATCTGGAGATGCATTACAAAGAATTTAGTAGATATGGGACAAGACTTAATGGGAGGTTTGGTCCAGTACAGTGCACAATTTTCTCACCTTTAAATTATAAGTGTGGCCTCCCAGGGAAGACAAGAACAAATCAAGAGACTTAGAGGATAAAATTAGACATTTGGGCACTTTTCTGGGGTACTTTTCATGGCCACTAAATGGTTTTAAGCAGAGGTTAGGCTCAATAAGATTTCTACTTTATCATTATTATTATTATTATTACTTGTGGTATTGGGGGTAGAACCCAGGGCCTCATGCATCCTAGGAAGTGCTCTACCATTATGCTACATCTCCACCCCAAGATTTCCACTTTAAAAAGATCCATCTATAGTTGCCATGTTTAGAGAGGGTTAGAGGTAGGAGAGTAGACAATATAGGGAGTGCCAGTTCCACCTTTCACAGGCAGGTCTAAGCAGAGCAATAGAAACGTGGCTATCGCTGTGAGAGTTGTACGGCCTTGAGTCTCCCCACTGGAGAACAAGAATGGCGGCTGCTTAAGGGTAATGGGAATGAGAAGGGATAAAATGTGCTAGAAAAACAAACCCCAGTATCAGTCCCTACAAAGACTGGGGCAAAAGCTACTTCAGAGAAGAGTGGTGCTCCCTTCCACAGGGAGAGACAGCTCTGCCATTCTATTTCATTAAAAATTATGCCTCAATTCTTTGGCTAAAGTCCTCAAGTTGAATTTCTATTTCTAAACCTAGAAGAAACTCTTATTGATTCACATGACAGTATTCGGTCATTCCATTTCTTGCTTCTGACACAAAGTCATTATCAGAGACAGGGGCTCTCAGTTTTTATTTCAGTAATTTTATAAAAAAATAAAAAGCTTTCATGCAGCCAGATTTATTAATTTCTTTATTAATTCTTCCATGTATGTAGACACCCATCCACCCATTCATTCACCATTAATCAATAAAGATTTATTATGAACATTGGGTTAACTCTTTTGTGTGTGTGTGTGGTTCTGGAGATTAAACCCAGGGATATTCTACCTCTGAGCTACACCCCCAGCCCAATTTTATTTTTTATTTGGAAACAAGGTCTCACTAAGTTGCTGACAGACTCACTAAGTTGTTGAGGCTGGACTGGAACCTGCGATCCTCCTGTCTCGAACTCCTGAGTACTGGGATTACAGGCATGTGCCACCAGGCCCAATTGCATTAACTATTTATAGGCAGATGTTTCTAGAATTCATATATTTGTCTTGCTATTTCCAAGGATAACTATATTATTTTGATGTTTATATTTTCTTTGAAACTTATCCACACTAAAAACTTAGTCCTCTTATATGGTAAAGTTTAGACTCCAAAATCAGAAGTAGAAATTCAAAGCGTAGATTATATTCATAGAAGTATGTGACTATCTTCTGAAATTGGCACTTCACTTATACCAAACATGTCTTTAGTTCTTCAAAATACTGTGATTACCCAGAAATAGGAAATTTCTTCATTCTCCAGATGCAAACTGCTTCATTTACATGACCATTTTGAATCCAAATATACATGCCTTTCTTTGTACAATTTAGTTATTCCAGACTTTCTATGTCATTTTTAAAAAATGGAATGTCTTTCAATAGCTGATGAGAGCCTTTAATTTATTTTCTTTTTACACAGGTGTAACACAGGTGGTACGCCCTTTCCTCTCTGCCCCATAGGGTGTAGCTCTAACTACCCTCTAGGGAAGAGAAGGTTGGGTGAACAGCCTCTCTATTTCTCCAACTCAGTAATTGCCAGCAGATGCATTCTCTTCACTGCCCGGGAGCTCCTCAGGGAAGTGCAGGCTGATGCATGCAGGATGGGCTTGCACCATGCTCCTTCCTTCTCAAGCCACTTCAGTCCCTTCCCCAAACCTAATAACAAGGTATTCAGCGGATTAAATTTCAAATCTTATTTTTTCTTTAGGGCTCAGGTCACTGGTATGAACTTGTTCATATTCTGGTGGATTCTGGTGGCAGGGCTCACATGCAGTGATCCTGATGTAGCTATTTTTTCCTAGTGACACATGTGGAGAAGGGTTTTTAATACACTGAAGCCAAAGTGCATTCTACAAAGATACGGCCTCATCCATACTGACAGATGCTCAACTCTGGTTTGGTTATGTTGCGCATGTGATGTGCTGACTTTCTTAATAAAGCTATCTTAATATAGTCAAAAGTGAGTGATGGAATGTCCCAATCACTGCTGATTGTTAGCTCATTTGGGGAAGTGCTGAGAGCTGGTGGGTTGTTCAGAAACAACCCAGCTGGTGGTTGACAGAAACAACCACTGGTTGACCAACATTGAGCCACTCCACGAAGGGGCGGGGGTCTTTGAGTATGTTACATCGACAGAAATATTATTTGAACCTTAATGGGGTGAAGATAGGGAGGGATTTGGAAAGATTCTTTGGTTCTTCTGTAACCAAAGAATAGGTACACTACATACACACCTTATACCTCTCTACATCTATTTCTCACGCTTCTCCACCATATTCTGGTGCCAAAGGACCCACCGTAAATGCCCTTATCAAGGGTCTTTCTTCCTCCTTAGCCTCCTGTTGAGTCTGACTCATGCAAGTCATTGTCAGCAGATGCTGTGGCGGATGGAATAAAGCTATTTAGTTCTGTAATTGTCTCCCTGCCCGCCCTGTCACGAATCGGCTTTTGCTGAGTTCTTCTACACACTCTACAGTTCCTGCGGAGCACTCCTGTCTTGTAGTCCTCTCTAAGTTTCAATACAAGTTCCTGCCCGCTGCCTCTTCAGGGCAAGTGATATTAATAGATCCCTGATGTTGCTAAACTCAGGGTGCTTCAGTATGCCTTGTCAGTTTTCTGTGAAACTGCCCTCATATTCATAAACTCTCCCTGCATTAAATTATCTTGAATGATCACATTTAAATGTGACAACCTTTTCTGCTGTAATCCTCGCTGATACTGATATTCTTACTATTTCATACTTAATAACTACCTAATTGAGTAAAAAAAAAAGACAGACACATTTAGCTGTGGAAAATAGAAGTGAATTTAATTTTACAACTGACAAATTTCAAATGGATAACTTATATTTCAGAGGTCAAATGTCTGATGAGTAGTCTTACAGGGATGGAAGACAAAAGGGGTGTCTGGGATGGATATTTGACTTGGAAGATTAATGAAATTTATGAATCTCAAAAAATCTAGGCTTTTGCAAAACATTCTGTAAAATTAAGGAAATGTATTTTATCTATGCTTCCATCCCTCTGAGCCTTTATTTTATACTACCATGCTAATTAGATAGCCAGAAACTTAAGAGACCCAGAAATCTGTCACAGCCAGAAAATATTTGTGAAACCTGAGATGTGTTATTTTGTGCCAATACTTCACAAGCATTCACATCAAGTGTAAAACTTTTCAAAGGAAAGGTTATCTTCCCCTGGGATATATTATGTCTTTAAACATACCATACATAGGTACCATACATTATTAGATCATTGAAATATGTGTAACTATTTTAGACAATATATAATGGAAAATACATCTTCTACATACATAACATATACAAAATGTTAAAAATTTTTAAATGTACAAACTATGCCTTGTTTGCTACTTCTTCATGAAGAAATGCTTACTTTAACTCTACATACTCCTAGTATCTGAATGGAAGCCAGAAAGTGATCGTAGAATGACACCTAAATTGTGTGTGTGTGTGTGTGTGTGTGTGTGTGTACATTTTCCTGGTCTAACGTAATTCTTCCATTAGGTGAAATTCAAGGGGTAAAATGTTATATACCTTTCAGTTGCTTAAACACTCTAAAAACATCTTTAAAGTTTCATCACTTGTGATAGTTGGTCTGGTTTGTCAACTTGACCCACCTAAGATCATGTGACTTTGGTTGTGTAACAGCAGATTGAACCGAAAGTCCTGCCCTGAATGTGGGCAGCAGGGTTCTGATAGGTGCAGGACTTAGATAAAAGAAGGAGAAAGCCGCGTTGAGGGAGCCGCGACTCTTCCTGAAGAAAACGCATCTGCTCTCTTCTGAGATCGTGGGTCTC
>PVJS01051687.1:0-13881 GCA_004027185.1 Glis glis
AGAGAGAGAGAGACAGGGAGAGAGAGAGAGAGAGAGAGAGAGAGAGAGCTGAGGCTGGCCGCGAACCCGGATCCTCCGGTCTCTGCCTCCCAAAGTACTGGGATTACAAGCGTGCGCCACCACGCCCGGCTGAGTCAGAATTCCTAAAGCCTTATTCGAACTGACTTCTTAAGACCTTCGGCTGACTTAGTGGACTAGAAAACTCCGGATGCAATTTCCATGCATTCTGTTTGGTATGACTTTTACAGAAAAAGCATAGAAAAAGTTCTAGAGTTAGCTTTTTCTATTGAAATAAAGTCTTGATGGTCTACACTCAGATAATATGTTCTTTCACATAGAAGGCATTAGATTAGTGCACACATTATTTAAAGATGAAAAGTTGGTGTCAAATTAGCAATGTTTTCAGAAGCAACCTGTAGATATTATGCAATGTCCCAAACCTCATTCCCTTAAGTGAAATAATTTATGCCTTTTAGACTGCTGGTGATGTTATCAATGACAGAAACCCTGAAACTCAGTTATAATTTTTATAGAAAAAGATTCAGATCTAAATGTTGAACTACTTTTACTGAATTCAGTTGATTAAAAATGATGAATTCACTGTTGAAGTAATTATAAAGTTAACTAGTAAAAATAGTAGTAAAGAATTTACAATGTCTTTCCATAATTATAATGTCTATAATTTGTTAAAACATATGACATCTTTACTGCACCGAGCAAAAGAGAAAACCTGCTACCTAATATGACTATTAATTTTATTGACAGTGCTAGTTTCTGAGGATTTAAAAATCATAGTTCAATTGAAGAGTAATTGTCACTCAAAATGTTTACTATGTATGCTAGCATACTAAAGAAAATTATACATCCCTACATAAAGAGAAACAAAAAATTTTGAGGAAATGATTGAATCTCAGCAATAGGAAATTTTCTCCTAAGTATCCAATTTAAAATATAATAAATCAGTTTTATGATATCTTTACTCCTCAAAATTAACAGTTTCTATTCATCTAAAAAATTCTTGAATTCATTCATTCAGTATTTATTGAACATGTACTTTGTACTAAGCACTGTGCTAGCAATATGAGATATGGAGATTAAGGCACACATTTGCCCTTGATATATTTACAGTCTAGTAGAAGAGTAAAAATACAAAAAACAACCCAAAAATGTAAGACAAGGGTAAATAATTGTTTACATAAAATATTTTTTTCTGTTTGAGTTGGAAGTAAAACAGAGAGAGGATGAAAGTTAATAAATTTAGCTTTATGAAATAAGAACTTATGATGACAGTGGAGAGAAGAAAAATTATTGTGACTCAAAAACTGTAATAAATATAATTCAGTAATTATTGTAAGTTTTGAAGAAGGAATGCATAATGAATTGGCAAACCATGGCAAAGTTGGATGTTTTAGTGAAGTAAAAAAAATATGAGAAATGGATACTGGAACTTGTTTCAAGATTGTGTTATTCCATAATAAAAGTGAATTAAATTCATGTTAAATTTAGTTGTCACAAACAGTGACCTTGAATATGATAGCAATAATAATTGTTACGGAGCATAGACACAGTAACCCTAGCAGTTGCAATGGGAACACAGGCAGATGAGATTAGTGATTATATTGTGATTCTCCACAGATGGATATTTCTGATTGATAACCTGCAGAGAAATGTGCTCAGGAGGTGGGGCTGCTTGATTTTGTTATCAAATCAAAACAACTGTAGATGTTATTCCAGAGAAGTATTATTCATACCCAGCTTTAATCAACAGAAAAGCAGCTCTATGTTGTAGGTCAGTGAACCTGCTAGAATAGCAACGATGTATATGAAAATGCCAGAGAACACTACTTCTTGGATATTGCTGTTGGAATGTTATTGGCCATGCTTCTGTGCATGGAGCAGGTAGGTTTAAATTTCCCCTTTCGCCTCACTGGCCACTTCTTCTTAGTGGTTTTTGTTGAGTCCTTGTTCACTCAACCTTTAAATGTCATTTCGAGCTCCCCACTCCCGTCACTCCTTTCTTACTTGTGTATTTTTCCTCATCTTCCTTCTCCTCCTACACTCATCACCTGTTAGGGTTTGTATCTGAAATGTTCCCCCAAAGGCTCATGTGTTGAAGACTTTCTTGGTCCCCAGTGTAGCAATGTCTAGAGGTGGGCTTTCAGGAGTGCTAAAATCATGAGGGATACATCTCATCAATGGATTAATTCATTTGATGGATTAATCATTTGAATGTATTACTGGGAGGAGGTGGAAACTACAGGCAGGTATGGCATGATTGGAAGATGTAGACCATGGGGTGGTGCCCTTGGAGACTCTATCTTTCCCTAGCCACTTCCCTTCCTCTCCTCTCTTTCTCTTCATTCCGGCTGCCATGAGCTGAGCAACTTTCCTCTACCAAGCCCTTCTGCCATGATGTTCTGCCTCACCTCAGGCCCAAAGTTAGCTGACTATTGACTGACACCTCCAAAACTGTGAACCAAAATAAACCTCTCTTCCTCCCAGTTGTTTGTGTCAGGTAATTTCGTCACAACTACAAAAAGTCAACTAGCACACTACCTCACTTTTTCTAGCTGAACTCATCTGCTCTTATAGCTGTCAATACTAACTATATGTGAATGACTCCCAAATCTGTATCTTTAGCCCTGACCCCTCCCCCGAGCCCATTCACCTTCTCCATTGATGTTTACTAGGCATCTTAAAATAAACATGTTAAAATCAGAGCTCCATGTGGACACAGTAGCCTTCATCTGTAGCACCGGCACTTGAGAGGTTAAGGTGGAAGGATTACTTGAGCTCAGGAATTTGAGACCAATCTGGGGAAGAGAGTGAGACACCCCCCCATTAAAAAAAAGTAGAGATTTAGAATCAATACCCAGTCCCATGACTCTCTTTCTCCTTCAGTTTCCTCTATATCAGTAAATTACTCCATCATGTAATCAGTTGCATGGGCCAAAACTCTGAACATTGTTCTTTTTATTTTTTTGCGGTACCAGGGATTGAACCCAGGGGTGTTCTACCTCCATGCTACATCCCCAGCCCTATTTTTTTATACTTTATTTTGAAACTGGGTCTCAAAAAGTTGCAAAGGGCCTCACTAAGGAGAGAGAGAGAGAGAGAGAGAGAGAGAGAGAGAGAGCTGAGGCTGGCCGCGAACCCGATCCTCCGGTCTCCGCCTCCCAAAGTACTGGGATTACAAGCGTGCGCCACCACGCCCGACTTCTGAGCATTGTTCTTGCTTCTTCACTTTTACTTATTCTTCACCTCCAACACAATAGAAAGTTTTGTCCACTTTGCTTCCAAAATATGTCTTGATTTTTTTTTCTTTCACCATCTTCACTACTCCACCCTAGCCAGTCTCATCTTTCAACTAGACTGCCCTCACCTGAGTTCCAAACCTGTCTCTGCTTTTCCTCTTGCTTTTCTAGAACTCATTTCCTGCACAGCAACAGAGATGATTGCTTAGGAGAAATATAAAAGGACTTATGCCATACTGCGTTGAAGACGTTTGTGGCTCCCCTTGCATCCAGGTCTCTATCAAACCCTTCCCTTGGTTGTCTACCTTGTGCCCAAGCCACTATGATCTCTGCTGACTCAGATCACACTTCACATCAGTCTCTGATACCTCTGCCCAACACTCTACCACACGTGCTGTTTTTTGGATTTTTTTTTTCGAGCTTTCTAAACTCATCTCCATTTGGGGGCACAACTTCGCTTGCACATGGATGACTACTTTTTCTGTTCTTTTAGTCCATTTCATGTGTCACCCTCCTCAGAGGAGGCTTTGCTGACCACCTGACCTGAGCGTTGGCTGTCCATATGTGTTTCCCCACCCCACACTTGGCTTCCTGGGGAAACACTGTCCCTCATGGCATGATGGATAGTTTCTTCATGGCACTGACCACTCTGAGACACCCTGATTGTGTGTTTGTTTTGTTTTCTGTCTCTCCCTGTCAAATGTACACTCCTTAGGAGCAACAGTGTGTGATGTCCCACACCTGTAATCCCAGTACTTGGGATGCTGAGACAGGAGAATTGCAGGTTCGAGACCAGCATCAGCAACTTAGTGAGACCTTGTTTCAAAATTAAAAACCAGTAAAAAAAAAAAAAGAAAGAAAGAAAAGGGCTGGGAGTGTATCTCAGAGGTAGAATGCCCTTGGATTCAATTCCAAAAACCAAAAAAAAAAAAAAAGAGAGAGAGCAAGAGAGCAAGAGCAAGGGCATGGGCCTCAGCTACAGAGGCCTACAGAGGTCCTACAGATCGAGAAAAGCACAATAACTGTGTATGGAGTGAAGGAAAGTGATTCTGTAGCTCCGTTTCTTCTTCCTTTTCCACCTTTGGAAGGTTTAGAGTGATTCCCCAGAGCTAGAGCAGCTCTAGAGAGCTGAAGAGATGCCTTCCTCATTATTCTGATATTGCCTTCTGAGAGCAAAGCATGACAAGTGTGCGTTTTGTAAAAGCCAGCATTCCATATTTTAGCAACTTCTCACTCTCTTTAACTCTAAGACTCCTTGCATGATTTCCTTTTTGTTCTTTAAAAGGCTGTGTGTCAAAATAGAATTTGATTTGCAGAAACTTAATGCTAGCACTTTGAAAAGTATGCAGTAGGGAGAAAGAACAATAAAGTGGATACTGTTCACTTACAAACAGCGTATTTTATGTCTTAGAATTATGTATTAATGGGTGAATAAACTTTCTGTAAAAGTTATACGAAATAGAGCTTTGAAGATGCATTTTATTATTTTCACCTATTTATGAATATACCACCTTTTGAAAATGTGCTGTCACCGCAGTTATTTTAAGATAAAGAAAAATGTTCCAATCATCAGACTCCTTAGTGAAGAGAAAAAGGGATATATAAAAGTGGCAAGTTTTATAATAGCAAAAGTATCAACAGTTAACATAAATAAATTATGATGCATAAATCATATCTACCATTTCTAGACTTTCCTTTGTAGTTTTATGTAATTACTCTATGTCCTAGTTCATTCCTGTTAGAGATTCTTTTTTTTAAAATGTGCTTTTATTGGTGCATTGTAGTCTCACATCACAATGAATGTCAATTTGATATTAACATATCTTAGTGCCCCCCCGCCTTTCCCCCAATATGGAGTACCGAGAATGACCTTGGTATATTCTCATATGTGAACATTGTTTATTTTAGTAATTCCATTGATAGACTTCATTCTTGCCCTTCCCCTTCCCTTATACCACTTCTCTTGCTCCACTGAGGGTTCTCCACTATTGTCTGGAGTCCCTTTTGTGTCTCCACTACTCCCTAGGTTGCACATATTAATGAAAACATATGACCCTTCTCTTTCTGTGATTGGCTAATCTCACTTACCATAATGCTCTCCAGGTCCTTCCATTTTCTTGTTAATGATGTTATTTTGTTCTTCTTTATTGCTGAGTAGAATTCCATTGTGTGTACTTCCCATAATTTTGTAATCCACTCATCTGTTGATGGACATCTAGGTTGGTTCCATAATTTGGCCACTGTGAATTGCACTGCTATGAACATGGGTATGCAGATATTATTGTACTTTTCTGGTTTCAGTCTCTTTGGTATGATACCAAGTAGGGGTATAGCTGGATCATATGGTGGATCCATTCCCAGTTTTCCAAGGAATCTCCACACTGATCTCCGTAGTGGTTGAACTAGTTTGCAATCCCACCAACAGGGTAGAAGAGTTCCTATTTCCCCACATCCTTGCCAACATTTATTCTTGTTTGACTTCTTAATGATTGCCATTCTAATTGAGGTTAGGTGGAATCTCAGAGTAGTTTTGATTTGCATTTTCCTGATTGCTAATGATGTTGAACATTTTTTCATGTATCTATTGGCCATTTGTACCTCTTCTTTTGTGAAGTGTCTGTTCATTTCAGTTGCCCACTTCTTGATCGGATTATTTGTTTTTTTAGTGTAAAGTCTTTTAAGTTCTTTGTATATTCTAGATATTAGACCTCTGTCAGAGGGATAGCTTGCAAAGATCTTCTCCCATTCTGTATGCTTTCTCTTTAGGCTCTTGATGGTTTCCTTTGATGAGCAGAAGCCCTGTAGTTTAATGCTATCCCACCTATTAATTCTTGTTTTAATTTCCTGTGCTGTGGAGATCTTATTGAGGAAGGTTCTACCTGTTCCTATATGTTGGAGTGTTGAACCTATGCCCTCCTCTAGTAATTTTACAGTCTCTGGTCTAACTTCCAGGTCTTTGATCCATCTTGAGTTGACTCTTGTGCAGGGTGAGAGGAAAGGATTTAGTTCCATTTTTCTACAGGTAGATAATCAGTTTTCTCAGCACTATTTGTTGAAAATACTCTTCTTTCTCCAACATATGTGTCTGGCACCTTTGTCGAAAATCAATTGGCTATTAGTTTGTGGACTTGTTTCTGTATCTTCTACTCTGTTCCACTGGTCGATGTGTCTGTCTTTGTGCCAATATCATGCTGATTTTATTACTATAGCTCTGTAGTATAACATGAAGTCGGGGATTGTGATGCCTTCTGCATGGTTCTTATTGCTGAGAATTGCTTTGGCTATTCTGGGTCTTTTCTTTCTCCATATGACATTAATGACTGATTTTTCTAGATCTGTGAAAAATGATGTTGGCATTTTGATAGGAATTGCATTGACTCTGTAGATCATTTTTGGCAGAACAGCCATTTTGATAATATTTATTCTGCCTATTCAAGAGCAGGGTAGATCTTTCCATCTTTTAATATCTTCAATTTCTTTCTTCAGTGTTCTATAATTTTCATTGTAGAGGTCTTTTACCTCTTTAAGTTTATTCCTAGGTATTTGATTGGTTTTGAAGTTATTGTGAATGGGATTGTTTTCTGGATTTCTTTCTCAGTGGATTCATGGTTGGCATATATGAAAGCTACTGATTTTTTTAGATCGATCTTGTGTCCCGCTACTTTGCTGAACTTGTTAATCAGCTCTAGTAGATTTTTGGTTGAGTTCTCTGGGTCTTCTAGATATAGGATCATATCATCTGCAAATAAAGATAATTTTAATTCTTCTTTTCCTATTTGAATTCCTTTGATATACTTTTTTTGTCTTATAGCTCTGGCAAGAGTTTCGAGGACTATAGTGAAAAGGAGTGGCGATAGTGGGCATCCTTGTCTTGTTCCTGATTTTAAGGGGAATTCCGGCAATTTTTCCCCATTCAATATGATGTTGGTTTTGGGCTTCTTATATACTGAGTTAATGATGTTGAGGTACATTCCTTCTATTCCGATTTTCTGTAGAGTTCTTAACATGAATGGATGTTGGATTTTGTCAAATGCTTTTTCAGCATCTATTGAAATGATCATGTGATTCTTGTTTTTAGTTCAATTTATGTGGTGAATAACGTGTTGTTTTGTGTATGTTGAACCAGACTTGCTTTCCTAGGATGAAACCAACTTGGTCATGGTGTACAATTTTCTCAATATGGTTTTGAATGTGCATGGCTACTATTCTGTTTAGAATTTTTGTGTCTATGTTCATCAATGATATTGGTCTGTAATTTTCTTTTCTTGAGGTATCTTTATTTGGCTTTGGTACTAATGTGATGCTGGCCTCGTAGAAGGAATTTGGAAGAATTCCATCTCTTTCAATTTCACGGAATAACTTGTGAAGTATTGGGTTTAGTTCTTCTGTAAAGGTTTTGTAGAATTCAGCTGGAAATCCATCTGGACCTAGGCTTTTCTTTGATGGCAGACTTTTTATTGCTGTTTCTATCTCTGTACTTGCTATTGGTCGATACAGGTTTTCTATATCCTCAAGGTTCAATTTAGGTAGGTTGTAAATCTGTCGATTTCTTCTATGTTTTCCAGTTCATTGGAATATAAGTTTTCAAAGTAGTTTCTGATGATCCTCTGGATTTCTCCACTATCTGTGGTGATGTCCTCTTTTTCATTTCTGATTTTGGTAATTTGGGTTGATTCTCTCCTTCTTTTGATTAGGTTAGCTAGTGGTTTGTCAATCTTGTTAATCTTTTCAAAGAACCAGCTTCTTGTTTTGTTGATTCTTTGTAATGGTTTTTTTATTCTCTATTTCATTGATTTCTGCTCTGATTTTAGTTATCTCCTGCCTCCTACTGGCTTTGGGCTTTGACTGTTCCTGTTTTTCAAGCTCCTTGAGGTGTGTCATTAGGTTATTTATTTGGAGGCTTTCCATTTTTCTTATGTGGGCACTCAGTGCTATAAATTTTCCTCTTAACACTGCCTTCAAAGTGTTCCATAGATTTTTGGTACATCGTGTCTCTATTTTCATTTAATTCCAGGAATTTTTTAATTTCTCCCCTTATTTCTTTTCTTATCCAGACCTCATTCAGAAGTGTATCATTCAGTCTCCATGTACTTATGTGATTACTTTTTGTCTTCCTGTTGTTAATTTCCAGTTTTATTCCATTGTGATCTGAGAAGATGCAGGGAATTATATCACATCTTTTGAATTTGCTGATACTTGCTTTGTGACCCAGGATGTGGTCTATTTTGGAGAATGTTCCATGAGCAACTGAGAAGAATGTGTATTCAGGTGTTGCTGGTTGAAATAATCTGTATGTGTCTATTAGATCCATGTGGTCTACAGTTTTCCTTAGGTTTGAAGAATCTTTATTCATCTTTTGTCTGGAGGATCGATCTAGGGCATGAGTGGTGTGTTGAAGTCTCCTAATATTATTGTGTTTGGGTAGAATTGGGACCTGATGTCCCAAAGACTTTATTTTATGAATGTGGGTATGCCCACATTTGGGGCATACATGTTTACTATCATTATATCTTCTTGTTGGATTGCTCCTTTTATTAGTAAGAAGTGTCCCGCTTTGTGTCTTCTGATGTGTTTTCGCTTAAAGTCTGTTTTGTCAGATATAAGCTATTATTATATCTGTTTTTGTCTGTTTTGTCAGATATAACCTATTATTATATTTGTTTTGTCAGATATAAGATATTATTTCTCTGAAGAGGTTTCTAATACCCTTGTGCAAAGGATCTTATTTCCTGGGACACAGTCAGAAGCAATTCAGTGCAATTATTAGAATATGGATTCTAGGTTTAGAATGTCTGGACTTGAAGCCCAATTTCATCTTTACTAGCTGTGTGTTTGGGGCACATTACTGAGTTTCTTCTTTTGTAAAATAAGGATTAATAAATAAATACCTGCCTTATGGTGTTGTTTCAAATATGAAATGAGAAGTAATTGTGGCTAGTATTATTCATTACCATCTTTACATTTACCTATGCTATTATATATTATTGTCATCTTACCCACATTATATACCCCAAATATTATATTAGAGTAGTAAGGTTTCAGAGGGAGGATAAAGAGTAATGGTATGAATTTGTTATGGATTGCTTAGCTATATAGATCAGTGCTTTCCACTGTAGGTAAGTAGCTTTTACACAGGAACAATGTGCAAAAGACCACCCGTTATTCAAAACTTCAATAAATGCCAGAACTTTAAAAATATTAATAAGACTGAATATGTTAATTAGCTTGACTTAATCGTTCACATTGAATACTATAAGCTCAATTTTTACCTAAAATTATGTTAATGTGGAGTTACATGACATTTACCTGTAGGGTTTTAGTCTTTTACAAATATGTACCTAATGTTTGTGTAATTGAAAATTTAAAAATGAGCCAGGCATGGTGGCATATGCTTGTAATCCCAGTACTTGGGAGGCTGAGACTGGAGGATCCGGGTTCGCGGCCAGCCTCAGCTACTTAGTGAGGCCCTCTGCAACTTCGTGAGACCCTGTTTCAAAACAAAGAATAAAATATAGAGCTGGGGGTGTAGCTCGGAGATAGAATGCCCCTGGATTCAATCCCTGGTACCGCCAAAAAAAAAAAAGTTAAACATGTTAATAATCCCCATTATCTCCCCATAGGAATTGAAATGATGCAAGATTTTTCACACTTGAGAATTTTTTTCCCACAGAGGGTCTACTACTTTCTCAATTGGCAGATGATGAAAGGATAGTTGCTTAGAAATATAGCATTCTTATGGACATGTTAGAGATTCTTTCTGGAGTATGGAGGACTTCAGTGGTGAGCTTGAAAAGCTTTACTTTTTCAACATTGGACTCATACAATGGATACGAGCTTTTAAGATGAAACTGAAAGTATTTAGAATTAGGACAATGTTGGAGACTCAAAGAACTCAACCCCATTCTAAAATTCCTCCTCTCATCTCTTGGAAACCTTAAAAAATAGTTTACTCTGAGAAAGTCTAAATCTATGCTTTGTATATCTTGGTACAGATGGAACATCCCAAATCCAAAATGCTTGGGACTATAAGTATTTCACATTTGGGAGTTGTTTTGTTTTGGGTGGTACTGGGGATTGAACCGAGGGACATTCTACCTCTGAACTATAGCCCCAGCCTTATGTTATTTTTTTTTGAAACAGGGTTTTGCTAAGCTGCTGAGGCAGGCCTTGAAGCTGTGATCCTCCTGTCTCAGCCTCCCAAGTACTGCGATTACAGGTGTGCACCACCATGCCTGGCTATTTTTCTTTTTCTTTTTTGATTTTTTTTGGATTATTTACATAAACTTCACCTATTAAACATCTCTAATTCTAAAATCCTAAATCTTTTTGTGTGTGTGTGTGGTACCAGGGATTGAACCCAGGGGCGTTCTACCTCTGAGCTACACTCCCAGCCCTATTTTTATACTTTATTTTGAAACCAGGTCTCACTAAGTTGCGGAGGGCCTCACTTAAGTAGCTGAGGCTGGCCGCGAACCCGGATCCTCCGGTCTCAGCCTCTCAAGTACTGGGATTATAAGCGTGCGCCACCACGCCTGGCCCTAAAATCCTAAATCTGAATTGCTCTAAAATCTAAGACCTTTTGAACATTTATGTAGACTCCCAAAAATGTGTCCGATTTTGGAGTATTTTGGATTTAATGTTTTTGGATTAGGGATGCTCAGCCTGAACCAATTTCCCCAAGACTAAATAAGTACTATAAACATGATATGCCCATAAAACTGAATTGTGAGGTCCATAGAAGAATTATTCACTATAGGCAAAAAAAAAAATGAAAACAATCTAAATGTCCATCAACTGGTGATGGGATAAACAAATATGATATATTGATAAAATACTGTCTAGCAATAAAAAGTAACCAACCATAGACTCATGCAACTACATGAAGGAACCTCAACATATTGTGCTAATAAAGGAAGCCAGATGTGAAAACACCACATAGTGTTTGATTCCATTCACATGAACTGTTCAGAAAAAGCAAGTCAGTGAGAGCCAGGCGTGGTGGTGCACGCTTGTAATCCCAGTACTTTGGGAGGCTGAGACCGGAGGATCCGGGTTTGCGGCCAGCCTCAGCTCTCTCTCTCTCTCTGTCTCTCTCTCTCTCTACCTAGTGAGGCCCTCTGCAACTTCGTGAGACCCAGTTTCAAAATAAAGCATAAAAAATAGGGCCGGGGGTGTAGCGCGGAGGTAGAACGCCCCTGGGTTCAATTCCCGGTACCGCCAAAAAAAGAAGCAAGTCAGTGGAGTCAGAAAGCAGATCATTGGTGGCTCAGGCCTCAGAGTTATAACAGAGGGCGATGGCAAATGACCATGAGCTAGCTAAAGGTGAATGATGACAGTGGTTCCCAAATCTGCAAATTTATTAAAAATCATTAACTGAAAAATAATTGTCCACTTTAAAGGGTGAATTTTATCATATGGAAACTATACCTCAATAAGGCTAAAACAAGGAGCCAATACTGAATCATGACCTAGAGATAAATTACCTGGACCATCATTTAGTGACAAGGAAAAAGAAGACTGAAAATTGAGTCCAAATTTTACAATTAATCATAACTTTTAAATGTATTCATCTCCTCTCCATAACTTATAGAATGAAAGATAAAGGTTACTTTTAAACAACGAACATGAAAATAACCTGTGATAAAATAGGAATTTTTATTTATTTGGAATTCTATGTTGACATTATTTCCCTTGGATACAATAATCTTAATATCTATTTTGAAAAGAAATCCGGTTTCTGTACTTCATTTAGTTTGACTCTTCATATACAAATGTTTAAATGTAAGTTGCATCATTTTATTATAATTATGTATAGAGGAAGCTATGCAAAGCGTAGAAGAAATCTGCTACTTGTACCCTGGGCAGGTAATTTAAACATCTCTTTATAATCAATGGCCCACTTTCATTATGTTCTGTCCTTTGATTTTTACCTAATTCTACTTTGTGAGGTATACAGGGCATTAGTTTTATTATTTCCCTCATTTTATAGACTAGGCAACACAGCCAAATAGGGATTAAGTCCAAATCATGTACCTTTTAAATGCCTGAGATGTGCCTAGTACTTGGTTTCTCTAAATACTAGTCATATCTGATCCATATATGACTTTGTGCTCATAGTTCAACATAATCAATATTTACCAGGTACTGATTAATTCTGTAGAGCCATGCTAGATAGCATAGCTGTGTTCTTAAGTAGTTATAGTAATATTACCTTATAAGATTCTTTTAGCATCATATAGTAAGTTGGAACGATAAGCAATAAGGGTTTCAAATGTGACTTGGATTGAGGTGTTCTGAGAGTTTTTGTTATTCACTATCAGGCATCTTCCAATGGACAAATGGAGAAAAGAATGTTCCCATGTAAACCATACCTGTTTAAAAATAATGATCCTGAATGCAACATTGTTCCTTCCTAGAAGGCTTTCAGGAAAGATTAGAAAGTATGACAGATTGTTTAACTATTGTAGTGGCTGGCCATATATCAAAACAAAAAAAGAGAGCCACATTGCTCTTTACAAAAGGTATAATTGGGCTCTAATGTACCTTCAAGTTATTCTCCCCAGGAATACTCTGAATGGCCTGGTGCTAGAAAGCTTTAAATGTCAGTCCACTTCTTACAGACTCAGCAACTTAAAGAAAGGCTGTTAAAAGCCCTAATTCATTCTCTTGCCCCCATTTTACTCCTTTTTTTAAAAAGAAATAAAAATATAGTAGTGTATTTTGTATTATCTTAAACAATAGATTTTGACTTGCTCTTAGTGTAATTATTCTTCTTAATTATATTCCTTTTCTGTTGCCCTTATTCTGGTGGGTGTATTTTTTCTTTAATAGCAACACAAATCCTATAATCACTTCTTCAATAGCTCTGGTTATCTTGTGAATTTATGTTCCTTCCGTGCGAAGATGGATTGTTCTGTGGATGGTTGAACGCCAAGCCTGGAAACTTTGATTTTTTTTATTTGCAATCCTCCTGTTTTCACTTCACGGTGCTTTGTATTCAGAAACTGATGTGCTGACAGAAAGAGAACAAAGATGGGTATCTTTTTCAGAAAGCAGAGTGCATGGGAAACATGTAAACATTTCTGCTTACATTTATTTTGTTTTCAAGACAGTTGTTTTTTAGATATAAGTGAGACCTAGTTGGGCGGACTTAATGTAAAGCACATGGGTTGGCAGGTTTGTAGACACTTGTTAGAGCTTTCTGAGCATATGCTGAATAATGGATTCTGTTTGGGTTATGTATTTTTGGTGAAGCCCTACAGTGTTTTTTTTTTTTAAAGTCTAGGAAACAAGATGTTTGTTAGATCTCTTTTTTCCTCCTAAGTCTGTAGTGGGAGAAAGATAAAAATGTGAACAAAATAGATTTGATTTCTGTAGGACGAAGCAAATTATTATCTTTTATTTTGTTGTATGAAATTGTGTATGTCTTTCCTGTCCAGCATGAAGCATCTTAAAGGTAGAAGCCTTTGATTTTCATTGTTGAATTTCCTTAATTCTTTTTTTTTTTTTTTGCGGTACCGGGGATTGAACCCAGGGGCGTTCTACCTCCGTGCTACACCCCCGGCCCTATTTTTTTATACTATATTTTGAAACCGGGTCTCACAAAGTTGCGGAGGGCCTCACTAAG
>PVJS01051688.1:0-13881 GCA_004027185.1 Glis glis
ACAGACATAATACACAGCCATGCACATGCAGCACACATGTGCCTTGCACACACATGGGCATGTATACACACATGAGAATTTATGTACATGCATGTGTGCACACACATAATACACAGTCATGTACATGTAGCACACATGTGCCTTCCACACACATGGGCATGTGTACACACATGGGCACATATTTACATGCATGTGCACACACAGACATAATACACAGCCATGCACATGCAGCACACATGTGCCTTGCACACACACATGGTCATGTATACACACATGGGCATGCATTTATATGCGTGTGCGTGCACACATACAGACAATACACAGCCATGCACATGCACACACAGCACACACTGCTTGTACACACGGGCATGTATACACACATAGGCATGTATTTACATGAGTGTGCATGCACACACAGAGACTACACACATATGCAAAGGGACACACACATCCCTTATCTTTCCTGTCCTCATAGCTTCGATTAGCTTTCCTCCTCGTTGCCCCTTAGGTAATCTTGAGTGATCCTCGCCTGACCAGCCATCCCACCACTTTGTGAGCGGCATGAACTGTCTTCTCCCAGCCAGGATCCCTTATGTCCCACAGATACACAGGAAGAGGGTATGTAAAGGGGGAAGGGAACACTGGCAAGAAAGCACATGTTCAGCATCTGGCTCCCGATGCAGCGGGCGTTGGCTCCTGCGCCACTACCCAGCCCATCCTTTCCTGCCTGCACAGTCCTCTCCCTTCTCCTGGGCTTTAGTCCCCATTGATAGAAACATCTTCTTGACTTAACCCAGAAAATGCCAAGGCTACATGTAGGGCAGAACCTTCCTGTCCTATCCCGGTCAGGTCAGGCGTGCTTGGAGATGCTCTGACCTGCCCTTGACCTTTCCTTCTCTCTGCAGCTATTCCACGAGAGTGACGTGCTTTTCACTGGATAGTGCAAATCTTGCGTGTAAATATTTAGCATCCTGAAACAATGACCGGAACCACCTCTAACTGAATTCACGTGTGTTCCCTGTGTACTGAATGCCCAAATGGCTTCCGCTCGCTGGCACAGAACCCACTTAGGTCCACATCCTGGGTGCCTCATCGGAAACAATCAGATGCCGTCAAAATTGCTGACCGTGTGTTAAAAGGACTGTCAGTGGTGCAGATGTCCCTAACGTGGTTTAAATGGGGACAGCTTGCTCAGGGAATGAGCCAGGCTGCTCGTCCTACACACAGGTTCCCCAGAGTGAAATATACAAGAAAGTCACCTTGCTGACCTCAACCAGTGGACACACATGCCTGTCCCCCCAAAACCCAGTCTCCTTCTGACACTCTAAACCGCAGAGGGGAAGTTGAGATGAAATCTGTCTCCACAGCAGTCCGGAAGCACGGGCAGGTGGGGGACAGCGCAGGTAGCAGGGGCCTCATGGGGGTGGGCTGGGCCCCTGCTGGACAGTGGGCATGCTCTGTGAGTGACTCGGGGAGGGAGCCGGCAGACTGCTGCAGGGACCGGACGCGTCTGGGAGGAAGGGAGCTCATTCATCCCCTCGCTGGAGACCAAGGTTAGGGGAGGTCAGGCAAGGTCCGCCCTACTCTGGAGGGTTCTCAAAGTCTGCGGGATTGGGATTCACAAAGCTGGGTTTGCCATGAGCGCAGAAGAGGCAGCCGCGTTTTCCCATGACTCCCTCCTGCCCCTTCTTTGCCAGCTTTTCTCCACATGTGCTCCCAGATCAGCAAAGAGGGGCACCCACATCCAAATATCCATCTTTATCCTAAAAGGACCAGCCGTGAGGTGGGGCCCGCAGGAGGAAGTGTTCCCTCAGCAGGCAGTGTGGCCCAGAGGCTGCCGGAGGTCAGGTCTGCAGGGACAGACCATCCCCAGCCCCGTTCTCAGCATGAGCTGGGACGCTGACGTGCAGGCGTGGACAGACTGAGCCAATGCTGGGATCTCCCGTGGGCCTCAGTCGAGGCACCTCGAGTGTATACACTGCTTTCTAGGTGGTCGTATTGTTTGGCCCCATTCCCGCAAACCCACAAGGGGAGTGCCCATGGGACACCACAGGGAAGGGGCAGGCTAGACATGAAGGGGTCCCCGCAGCTCTGATGAGGGACCCTCAGACTGAGGCAGTACTTACGGGGGCGCCTTTCTCTCCAGCCGGCCCTGGAGGCCCCTGGGGCCCAGGTCTCCCTGGAATCCCGATGGGCCCAGCAGCACCAGCCGGACCTCTCTCCCCTGGAGATCCCTGTGCAGGTAGGAAAACAGATTCAAAGACTCAAAATGCACAGATAAATCGATTTCCTAAAGTACCATTTGGCCACACCCCACACTCCTCACTAGAGCCCTCAGCCTGGAGCAGGGAGCCCAAGGGCCTGCACCCGAGGGAGGGGCAGCCTCAAGCACCCCCGCCCCCTCCATCAGGCCACCGTGGACTCTGGAACCATGGCTCTTAGGCCTCTCCCGGCTGGGAGCTTAACACTGGAAGGATCTTCTACTTTGAGAGACAGCAAGCAAGATTCCTGGAACCCACAGGCTGGGGACAGGTCCCCAGCCTGCACAGGGCAGCTCTCACTGTGGTGACACATCCCCAGAATCCAAGAGCCCTGTGTGCATCCTGCCCCACCACCCCAGGCCACACCCACCAGTCTCCAGGTGTAGGTTCTCCTCCTTGCTCCCCAGGAAGAGCACTCGACTAGCAAGAGGGGGCCGCTCAGCCCACCCTCTGAGCTGCCCGCTCCTCCTCTCTCCTGCACACAGTGTGCCCCTAGGACTCTGTCATCCAGGCCCCAGCTCGGGTACATGGTCCACATTCTTGCCACAGTCTCCATGTCCTGCCCTGTGCTCCCAGCACACACGGTGGGAACCTAAGCAGCCGAGTGTGCCCTCCTGGCTCTCGGGTCTCATCCTGTCTTACCTGCGGAGTAGGTTTGGAGGAAGAGGCAAAGGCTTCAACTTACCGCGGGGCCTGGGGGGCCGGGGGGGCCTTCGCTGCCTTTCAGTCCAAGAGCTCCCTGCAAAGCAGTGAGAATGTGGGTCCAGGGCACTGGGCACAGCCCCCAGGGCCATGCACTGTCCCACTCCAGCCCCGGCCCCTCACTTACCACTGGACCAGGAAGCCCTCTGTCGCCAGGGAAGCCACGTAGTCCTGGAGGGCCATCTTTCCCAGGGAGGCCGGCGGGGCCTGGGTCACCCTAAAAACAGAGCAGAGATGAGTTGTTCCCAGAGCACAGACTGAAGACCTTCCATAGCTTTGGCAGGATGCCCAGATCCGTGCCTGCAGGAGCTGGGGCAGCGCTCTCACAACAAGACCTACCGGGGACTTGTGTAGCGCTGGGGTTTCCCCTGGCCAGCAGGCCTTCAAAGAAATCCCTTGGTTTTTGTTTAATTTTTTGTTTTGTTTTGCTTTGGTGCTGGGGGTTGGCTCAGGCCCTGGCTCATGCTAAGCCTGCTCTACTCCTCTGCGTACTTGAGCAGTGGCCAGACCCTCACCTGGGAGCCATGTTGCCCAGGCTGGCTCGTGGTTCTGGGGAACGGGGTCCATCTGAACGATTCTTACTTAGGCTCCAGGAAGATCCAACCCCCCAAGCCTTGCGGGCCACAATGGGCTGATCAGGAGCTGGGGTACATCTACCTTTTCTATGGATTTGGGGCTCATCCTAAAACTGTGCTTAGATAAAGGAATCCATGACTGACACATTGTTAAAAGCATGGCCCTAAACGGACCTCACTTTCTATAAAGAGGCGCCATTTGAGCCAGTACATTAATACTTTCATGTCTTCCAGAATCTTCCTACAGGGGAGCACAAGGGTCTTCCAAAGCAGGTCAATGCCCTTGGCTTCCTTTCCAAACGTAGTGAGCGCTCTCTGTCTGGGATGGGCAGATTTACACACACACACACACACACACACACGCACGCACGCACACACATGTGTATATTTTCAAGTACATAAACATTTATTTTCAAGCACATAAATATTCATTTATGTACTTGACAGACACATGTGTGTAATTTTTCTCAATACTTATTTGCTATGCATTATTATTTTTCAAGTCACTCTGGAATGTGGTCATAGAAAAGGCTGGAGAGCTTGCTTCTTCTGTGTCCCTTATTAAAAAGTTGAAAGGGAAGGGCTATCGATTTTTATGCTAATAGGCAGGAAGTTATGGCTACCCAACTTGGGGCACCCCTCCTTCCCGGAGGGGCTACAGAAAGGGTTAGAGCCAATGCTAGGAGCGAGGGCAGAGCATTCGTTTTTTCACTTTTAGAATTTATTTTCAGCCTCTAACAGTGGGGGATTTGTAAAAGGATCGCTCTCTATTAAATTTGTATTGGACGTATGAAGCGTGAGAGCTCGTTATCCATTTCTGGGAGTGGGGTGGCAGCGGGGCGCGGGGCTCTCAGCAGAGGCCCAGGGAAGGTTTTGATCCCCACAGGTTCTCCACGCTCCGTCCCTGCAGAAGGTCAGCGAGAGTCTGGCTCAAACCAGGCAGAAGCGGAGCCGAATCCGTGGGTCTGAAGTGAATTGGCAGGAAGAGCACTTGTTTGAGAAATTACCCATTCATCCGAAAGGAGCAGCAAAAGACTCAAAGTCCTACACGATTCCTTAGCGAAAGGCTGGCCTGGCATGGAAGCATCCAGAAACTCACCTTTGTCCCTTCTTTTCCGGCAAGGCCCGGGAGTCCTTGTTCACCAGGGGGGCCGGGGGGTCCAGGGTGGCCACGCTCACCCATCGGACCTGTTTCTCCCGTGGGACCCTGTAGGGAAAACCAGGTCAATTTCAAGTAACTTGCAAAGAAGGCCCTCATCCTGAAGCTAAGGACAGCCCTGAGCACAGAGGCAAAGATCCGCAGCAGGCCCCCTAGACTCGGTGTTCCTTCGCAAGTGTTGTCCTTCCAGCCACAATCCAGGAGGAGAAAGAGGAAAGCAGGCTGGGCAGACCCTGTTGCGCCACCTCTGGCTGGCGCTTCTTCCTGCCCCAGGCGCCTCTCGCGAGGCCAAGCTGGGGCGCACTTCCGGGGATGTGAAGGGGAAACGTGCAGGGAACGGCCATGTCAGCCACAGGTTCCAGGAAAGCCCCAGCAGGGCAAAAGCCCGTGTGTCCTTCAGTTCCGCAGTGGTGGCAGCAAGTCAATATCTTATTTTCCTGCTACATTAGGTGTGAAGTGTCTAAGAAACAAGCTGACTGGTGCCGCACCCTGTCACTCTAAGGCCATTGATCCTGGCCAGAAGCCACGCCTTCGTGGATCTGCCACCCTGGACAGGAGGCCCTAGGTGCTGGTAGGAGCCAGCGGCAAGAGAATTTGGCTATCTCACACGCCCACAGCAAGGATGAGCGGACACAGCTGCCCTAGAGAATGCCGGACTCCTGAGCCTGGCCGTGCGCTCAGGCCACCCTTGATCTGCCCGCTGGACCCACGCTCAATAAATCACTCCCTCTCTCCTCTCAGTACCGTTTCCTGCATGGGGCAAGCCTCCAGCTGTTAGCACACACCACAGGGATTAAGACTCTCCATGAGCCACATCTGTACCTTCACAATCGGTGGGGGGTGGGGGGACTGACACTGAGCCTTGATCCTCCCCCCTGCACCCCTGGGTCACACCTGAGACCCAGGACCCGCCCGGGAGGCCTTGTCTCACCTGAGGGCCGACCACACCTGGGGGGCCCGGAGGACCAGTCTTGCCTTGGAAACCCTGTGGAGAGAGTCAGAGGCAGATGTTGCCGCAGTCGCCCACAGCACCCGCCGCCAGGCCCTCCTCGGAAGCGCCCTGCCCCCTTCCACCCGTCCCCACAGAGCAGGCGTTCCAGGCTGCATTCGAGAAGGCCCGCTGCTCTTGCTCCATTTCTGTATTCATTTTGTGAATAATGAAGCCAGAGATGTTAGTCCACGCCCGGCTTTGTGCTGAGAAAAGGATTTAAAAACCACTAATCTTTTATGTCATGAAACGCTCATTTTCCTAGTAGACTCGGGGCCACCTCTGAGCTTTCTCATCGGTGCCTCGCGGGGACTTTCTTGCTTTCCTCGTTGACGCCTCTGATGCACGGCAGGTGATCTGCCCACCTGCGCCCTGTGTGTATGTGGGACAGGCAAGAGCCAGGCCTCGCTGCGTTCAGAGTCCAGCAGCTCAAGGCGTTATTTTTAACTCAACCCGGTGAGAATATCTCGTCTATGCTCTGAGCAGTCATATGTAGGTGACAATCTGGCTTGGCCCTGGGTATCTGCTGTGTGTCCAGAGCGAGGCTTTGAAGGAAAGGGCTATCCTGCAGGCAATGTAAGCGTGATTTCTGGGCACATCGGTGGAGCAGGGCAGGTGCCAGCAGATGCCACTGGCAGGGATGTGCAGATGTTCCTCCCAAGGCCTTAGGAGGAGCTCTAGATCTGGAGAAGGCAGTGGCTGGCTTTGAGGCCACAGCCAGGACTGAAGGGTGGGCAGACACAGCCCCAGGCTTGCTGCTTCTCTGCCGAGATAGTCAGCATGCAAGTGTTTGAGCTTCACACTGAGCCGCCAGACCATGAACCCATGGCCGACTGAGGTTCTCTGCCAGCTCCAGGGCGGCCCTCTTTGTTAAGCCCAGCTCAGCAGCATGCAGCGGGCTAGAATGATCATTTTAATGTTGTATTCTCTGCAGGTTGCACTTTCTAGGTCAGAAACAGATCGAGAGGGTAGAAGCACCTGAGCAGAGACAGGAGCCTGGGTTTTGTTAATTCGTTAATGTCAATGTTAACGAGGAAGGCAAGAAAGCCCTGGCCATCAGTCCACGGTTATCCGGGGAACTGCCCGTGACTGATGAGGATGGAATTGGCCGTCAGTCCCTTGCTGAGAAATGGACATTCAGCTCACATTTAGAAGGAGTGGTGTCTGCTTATGTTCTCCTTGGGAAAAAAGAAAGTCAACACTCCAGGGAAGACCATGCTCAAGGGGATGTCCAGACTGGCCCCAGAGGAGACTCTATGCCCCAGATGGGTCTACAGGGGTGGCCATGCACGGCAGGAATTGTGGGCAAGTACACCTTTCCAAGCAGAGGCAAGCAGCAACATTGTCTTACCAGTCTCTTTCCAGAATAAGAGCACAATATGCAAAACCTTCTATCTTATCTCTTTGGAAAGGCATTCGAGAAAAATGTGCAAAGCTTGGAAGAAATGTTTTAATTTTTCTCTATAAACAAAAGAGCAAAGCAATCTCCATTTATCAGCCAGCATGGGCTGTGCAGAACACCGGCAAAGGTACAATTAAAAGAGGTCTCATCACGACGCACCAAAGAGACAAAAAGGATCTTTTTTTTTTTTAAATCAAATATGGCATTCAAAGACCCTTTTCAGGAGGGGGCCAGCTAGAGTTGGCAGAGTCCTTCTGAGACCTTCAGGCACAGGGAAGCTGGCTGCAGAAGACAAAGGGGCCTTTCTGTCACTTCCTGAGTGCCCCACTCTCCCTAGCGGGAAATGTTTATATCTGTGAAAATTGTCCTTTAAACTGGATGAAGTGGGCACACACAGAGAAGGAACACAGCACGGTGACAAGGAAGCCACCTGGCACTGCGAAGGCCTCAGCTGTTCAAAGCCTGGAGCCTCAAGGTCACAGGCATGACCAAGGTTGCAGGTATACCCACACTCTTTCCCAATGAATGGGGACAAATCCCAAATGACTGATGGGGCCAGGAAATGATCACATGTCTGATTTTTTTTTCTACCATCAGAGTGGTGGGGTCATCATCTTGGAGATGATGGAGCATTTCTGAAGTCAAAGGTGACCCTCTGCTG
The DNA here is from genome assembly GCA_004027185.1 of Glis glis. NCBI lineage: Eukaryota > Metazoa > Chordata > Mammalia > Rodentia > Gliridae > Glis > Glis glis. The sequence goes on from PVJS01051688.1 coordinate 7,749, forward strand.
CAGAGACCTCTATCATGTGCAGAGCTGAGTGCCCAAAGAAAGGCCAGATTTAGCACAACTGACCACATCTCCTGTCCTATCAAAGGGGAGACTGACGGCGGCCTCATAACCCTCTACCCTCAGTCCCAAGCTGGAGCCGCCCAGACGAGATGGCTGGGGTTGGAGTGAGGCCCGTGGCCCTTTTCAACTTTTGCAGCATGTAGAGTCTCCCAGGGGCTTTTCCAGACACGAGGATGGGGTTCAAGCTGAGCTACACTCACCATTACTCTGGGGGAAGCAAAGGTTGGAAGTGCACAGTTTCGGTAGGCTGACGACATTTTGTTTGCACCCTAATGGTCTTAAATGTGGCCTTTGACCAAACCTGCTAAAACCAGCAGAAAACCAGCACTTAGACATGTCACGGGTGCGGCTGGTCTGTGTCAGACGCTGCCCCCAAGTCCGTGGCAGGTGGTTGGTTGGTCTTTTCCCAGCTGGGAGGGTCCCTAGACTGGGCACGCCAATGCAGAGGCTGCAAGAGAACTGGTCAGTACGAGGCCAGGCCAGCCACGCCCCCAGCACCCACGCTACTCACGGTCTCGCCTCTCTGTCCAGGGTGTCCAGGGAGCCCGTCCTTGCCTGGGGGGCCCTGAAGGAAAGACCAAAGGGAAGAAGTTCCATTCAGTTCTGAGAAGCACCTCACTTAATGGGACCTACTACCACACGAGCCACAGAAATCACTGCGTCATCTTGATGGCTCTCACCATTCAACTTCCCAGAGCCAGGCCCCTGTCACAGTGAGATGAACCAAGCACCTGGCCCAGGTACTGTCACGGCGACTGCCCATAACCCCACTGAGTCCTCACAGCAGTCCCAAGGGACACACCGTTATCACCCTCATCTCCCGAGGGGAAACAGAGGCATGGAGAGGGCCGATTAACTCCCCAAGGCCCAGAAGGTGGCTGGCTCAAGCGGACTGGGATCCACGTCTGTCTAGCTAGACGAACAAACTCCTTCCTGACCACAGCCCCCATCATACCCTTGCAGGAAGTAATTCCCAGTGTCAGATGTTTTTTTTTTTTTTCATTTTCAAGGGGGATAAAAGAAATAAATTACACCTACAGTGAGATGAACTGGGTCCCCCAAAGAGCTGTGTAGAAGTCCTAACCCCCGGAACCTATGACCTTGACCTCCCTTGGAAGTGGGGTCTTTGCCAGTGTGGGCTAGCTGAGACGAGGTCATGCTTGGGTAGGGTGGGTCCCAAGCCAATGGCTGGTGTCCTTATAAAAAGAGATGTGAAGACGCAGGGAGACACGGAGGAGAAGGCCATGTGACAAGGGAGGCAGAACTCAGGGTGCTGTGTCTACGGCAAAGATCAGCAGCAGCCTCCAGACACGAGGAGAGGCCAGGGGCCGAGTCTGCCCCGGAGCCTCCAGGAGGAACCAGCATGCCCGCACATGACTTCAGACGCCTGACCCCCAAGACTGACAGACAAGGCAGTTGTGCTGTTTTAAGCCAGCAAGTCAGTGGTAGTTTATTACGGCAGCCCCAGGACACTGATATAGACCCCAAAAAGAATATCCTGATAGTCCGAATGAGAGAGGACCCACAACTCTGCTCTCCCCAGCACAGGGCATCTGGGCAGGTGGACACGGTCCCGGCCCACGGGCAGCCTCAGCCTGGAGGGTGGCCACCCTCCTGCTGACCCAGCCTGGGTCTTGCCACCGCTCTGGGAGCCCTGAGGGAAAGGCAAGAGTACCCGCAGGCACCATATCAGGGGAACCCGGCCAGCCCAACAGGAGAAAGCAGTACTTACCGGGGGGCCCTTCGGGCCAGGGAACCCCGTGGGTCCTTGGGGTCCGTTGGGTCCCTGGGGACAGAGAATGGCTAGTTTGAGGACAGAAGTCCTCTCCCCAGTGGCCCCACCCTGTCCCCCCTGTCTTCACCATGACACTGGCTCTGACCACAGTTCCCCAAGGTCTTTTTCCCATTTATTCTAGCCCATTGTCCCACCATGAGAAACACCAGGCCAACGGGGCCAGGTTGCAAAACAATGTCCCAGGGTCCTCGGGCGCAAGATGGAACTGAAGGCCCAATTTCCCGTCCTCTCAGCCACCTGTAGAGCCCCAGACAGGGCCAACCGGGTGGGGCTGAGGTCTCTCAGCAAGGGAAAGTATCATTCCCCTGGAAGGAGCTTTGAGGACTCTAGGGACCCCCCTCCTCAGCAGGGTCAAGATGTCCCCTCCAGCCAACCCAGCAGGGTGCACAGGGGTTTCTGAGGCCAGCTGTCCTCTCTTGTCCCACGGGCCTGGGCAAGGAGCTTACCCGCTCACCGGGAGGGCCAGCCGGGCCATCGCCTCCTGAGTTGCCCTAGGGAGGGAGAGAAAAGCTCGCTATGATTTTACGTGGACAAAAGGACTCTGGCCCACGGTGCCATCGAACTATCCAAGTCAAACACTGCCCGTGGGTCTCCTCAAGGTCGTCCCTCGCTGGCCCCACCCCTTGCCTCTGCCCATGGCTGACGCCACGCTGGCATCTGCAGGCTCTGGCTTTTCCAGAACAGTCCTCTGTAGTCACACAAAGGCTGTGCTCAGCCAAGAGATGCAGGATCTGCTTCAGGCCTGCCCCACACAACAGCAACAGTGACAGAGGCTGCTCAAGGTGGCTGGTTCTTGAGGGTGAGCGAGAGTCAGCTCGTGGAGGGTCAGGGGATGCACCAGAGCTCAGCACGGGAGAACTCCTGGCAGACTCCTGGTCAGGGCTTCCCGGTTGGCTGAGGGATGGCCAGCTCTGCCCCTCATTCAACCAAGGTTCATCTGCATGGAAATCCCTTTTGGGGTTCAAGACAAAGGCTCATCTGAGCGGGAATCCCCTTTAGGGTTTAGAATGAAGGCTCTTCTAAGTGGGAATCCCCTTTGGGGTTCAGGAGAGAGCAGGGACAGCTGACCCCACTGGAGTTTGTCTCCAGATTCACAGTCCAAGGAGCTAAGAAGCATCTAGGTGAGATGGCTAAGTGTCCACCTGTGCCAGAAAGAACTTCCTAGCAAAGATCTCTCTGCAGCTTTCAGACTCCTTTTCCAGAAAAGAAAAAACCTGCCTGCCAGAACTGGGTGGGTCTGAGCCACACCAGGCCTCTGGGGGCCTCTGAGGTCCCCATGTGGTGGGGCCTTTGTCTGCCTAGGGGCCACGTCCCCTGACGCCACCTTAGCCACTTGACCCAACTCCGTGCAGCTCACCAAAGACTGCTGGAGGAGGACAGGATTCCTCAAATACTTCCAAGAAAACTTTCCTCCTTTTTCAAATGCCCTTTTTCAGATGCCCTCAGGTGCTCCGTGTCTTCTTAGCATTGAAACCTTGGTTCATGTGGCCACTATGGAGGGACCAAGAACATACCTTGGGGCCAGGCTTCCCGGTGATGCCCCGTGGGCCTCTTTCACCCCTCGGACCCTGGATAGATGGAGAGAGGGAAAGGAGGTTAGCTCAGATGCCCAGCCACATAGAGATCGCCTTCCCTATCCCCGCATGTGCCCCCCGTTTCTCCCTCAGCCACAGGAGAGTTACCGTTGGGCCTCGCTGTCCCCGGGGGCCAGGTTTTCCAGGTGTGCCCTAGAAGCAGAGAAGAGATTGTCAGTGACTTGCAACATGCCCGGCCCTCAAGAGGCTGCCCTTCCTGGGTTACCCAGAGGGTGCAGGTCCAGGGCCTCCCTGCCTATCTTGGTTTGAACGGGAAATTCTGAGAGCAAGGAAGTGCATTACAGGCCCCATACACAGAGCCTGTGCCCTGCACAGCCCTGCTGGAAGCCGAGCTTCCTCCTGCAGGCTGATGGATGTTTACTGCTTACCTGGCTTCCTTTCCCCAAAGCCCCTCCACATCCCTCTCTCCATCCTTCTCTCTCCCTCCCTCCCTCACTCCTCTCTTTCAGTGGTGGTAGCGGGGGGGGGGATCATTATTACAAGAAAAGAAAGTCAACCCCTTTCATACATAATTTACTTTTGCTACCGTTAAGAATATTAGCCATTAAATTTTCAACAGGCTCCGCAGACAAGCAAACTTGCAATTTAACACCTAAATCATATACCCAAGAGCCATTCGCTTCTCTCCTAGAATTCAGACTCCTTTTCCCTCTGCTGCTTTGCATTTTCCACACCACGGAAAGCATTTGTTTTCTCGGAAGCCAGGACGTCAGGCTACAAGACATGGTTCACCAACAGCCTGCAGAAGTACCAGGTTGTACCTGGCTCCCGAATCTCCACCCCATCGCAGCCCAAGTCTCGATTTGATTGTGGTCTCTAATGAGAGAGCCCAAGATGGGTCGGGATCGCTGGAGGCCACCGGATAAAGTTCTTCTCTCCATCTTTCATTCATTTGCGCCAGAATCAAAACTGCTTCAGAGTCTCCCATTTTGAAGCCCATTTAATGAAATCGTTTCCAATGATGAGCTAATTATGTCGCTTTTTAACAAAGCACTCTGGTTCCAGGGCTTTCATTCCAGGGCTATATCCTCCGGCTTCAAATAAATATTTGCATAGGAAAATTAGTGAAACATCTGCTGTCTTCAAATGATAAATGTTGCACCGTGTAGACACCCACAATGGACCCTGATCGTGTACTGGTATCAGAGGCTGGCACTACCACCCTCCGCCACAGCCAAACCCTCCACCTGCAGTGGGTGCTACCAGGACCCTGTTTTCACATGGCCTAGCCGTGTTGAAGTCTTTCTTGCCCCGTGTCCATGTGGCCTCGGCCGTCTTGAAGTCTTTCTCGGCCCGTGTTCACATGGCCTCAGTCATCTTGAAGTCTTTCTTGGCCTGTGTTCACATGGCCTCGGCTGTCCTGAAGTCTTTCTCGGCCTGTGTTCACATGGCCTCAGTCATCTTGGAGTCTTTCTCGGCCCGTGTTCACATGGCCTCAGTCATCTTGAAGTCTTTCTCGGCCCGTGTTCACATGGCCTCTGCTGTCCTGAAGTCTTTCTCGCGGCCTTCAAGTGAGCAGTAAGTGCATTGATTCTGCTTTGCACACGACACTCGTGGAATGGCAGGCTCTGAGGAGGAGCTGCAGCTCCCAGCTCTGGCTGCCATGGAGGGAGGGCAGTAGGGCCAGGAGCAGAGCTGGGTGGGGCTGCCGAGCATGTGAGGGGCCACCCTGTGCCCACTACAGAAGACCTTTCCATCCCCCACATGCCTGCAGATACGGCTGGCTCAGGGTCCAAGGACCAAGGTGACCTTCCCACTCCCGTTTACCCCACTGGTGATGTCCAGGCACCATGACCCCAACAAGGAGCATTCAGGGTGGCTCACGCTGGGAAGGCCCAGCCAGCAGGGTCTCCACATAAGGTGGGGGACACGGCTCCCCCAACCCAGCCCCGAAGGCCTTTGTTCAGAGGACAACAGAGGTAATCAAGGGCGCTGCACCTGGTGTATGCCATGATGCTTCCTTTAACAGGGCATGACCCATCTGGAGAGTGTCACTGCAGCACAGTCCCAAGGGACACAAGCCTGGCTTGGGGGAGGTATTGGACACTGCCCTTTTCCCTTCCTGTCAGGTTGGCTCGGAGGGAAGTCTCTCTGGTACACAGAGAGGAATCTGGTTCCACCGATGACCCAGGAGCTTCCTGGCTTGTGTTTATCAGCAAGCTCCATCTGCCCACCTTACTTTCCGCTCTTGTCCACTGCCCCTTCCTACCACGGAGCAGCCAGCCTGGTGTCTGGGGAGAGCTAAAGGCCCAGGGCTTGAAATCTGCCATTCTAGAAAGTGGTTTTGGCAGAGAAAGGGGGGGGGAATAAACAGGCCATTGACTAGAGATCCAACCCATTACAACCAAGGCTCCAAGCAGTGGCCAACCAGAGGCCAGCCGTCCTTACCCTGCCGCCCTTCTCTCCATTGGCACCAGGAAATCCAGGGAATCCGATAGAACCCTGAAAGAGAGATGGTCAAGGAGGAGGCATGGCAGCTGGGCCAGAAGGAAGAGCTGCACTGCACCATTGACTAGGGGTAGAGTGTGTGCTGCAGTGCGCAGACTCTGACACCAGCTCCACCCATCCTCCACCCACCCCCATCTACCCATCCACCATTCACCATCTACCCACCCACCCACTCACCCCATCTACTCATCCTCCACTCACTTACACACCCCACCTACCCATCCACCATCTACCT